>JAODUK010045363.1:0-16536 GCA_027564635.1 Typhlichthys eigenmanni
GTGCGTGTGCGTGCGTGTGCGTGTGTGTGTCTGCGTGTGTGTGCGTGTCTGTGCGTGTCTGTGTGCGTGTCTGTGTGCGTGTCTGCGTGTGTGTGCGTGTCTGTGTCTGCGTGTCTGTATGTGTGTGTCTCCGTATGTGTGCGTGTGCGTCTGTGTGTGCGTGTGTGTGTGTGTGCGTGCACGCGTGCGTCATCTCGTCTAGTCGGAGCTATGTCTTCTCCTCACTGGCTTCTGCGGCGGTGTCGTTCGCTACGGGTGCGTTTGGTGTGTGGATCCCTCTGTACCTGATCAGAGCTCAGGTGGTGCAGAAGACAGCAGAGCCATGCACCAGAGACATTTGCAGTAGCAAAGACAGGTGAGAGAACTACTTGACATGCAAACCATTTGTATGACGTTTGTAGTTTATGCAACACATCATTTTGCCTGCCAGAGAGGTCTATATACCTGTGTTTGTTTTTCATATTGGTAAATATACTCTGATAGAAGATACATACTTGTATGTGTTTGTTTAATACTGTTATGCAAGAAAGCCACAGTAAAATAGTAAAAAGTATTGTTACATATTTATGTACACAGAATTGGGACACAACACACATATTAAAATGTGTGGTGTATATGCAAATATAGCCCATGTAACCTCATATAACCTAAGTAAATACAAAAGTAACAGTAGTAACAGTAGTACATTAAAAATGTACTGGAATCTGTGAATATGGTCGAATATGGTCGTTTGTCAAGCGTACCTCGACTAGTGACCTCTCCACCTCTTATTATTCATTCCTACCTCAAGTTTCTGCTTCAAATGCTATTTGATCTTCTCTGCTCTTTTCATGAAAAATAAAATAGAAAACATAAAAATGTATTAAGCAGTTTATTTTTTGGGCCATTAGCTATTTTGTTGTTATTGATATTGGCATGGCAGTAGTAGAAGATGCTGTAATTATTCTAATAGAATATTGTTTGTTTACAATTCTATGACCTGTCCAACTATTGATTGATTAAGTCGATATGGATAAAAACCAAATGCTGTAAGGGCCTGTGTCCACCAAACGGTAGTTTTTTTAATACAAACACTATGTAGTTTAGCACTGCAAGCTCAGTGGTTTTTAGCGCTGCGCTTTCAGTTGAAAACAGTTCAGCTTTCGGAACAATGCTGTTTTTTAGCGCTGCGCTTCCAGTTGAAAACAGTTCAGCTTTTGGAACAGCACTGGAGTCGTCAATGTCGTTTTTTTTTGTAGCCTAGCAACAAGCGCTAGAGGGAAGCGGTCTGAAAATGAGGTCACAGGCTCTCTCGGCGTGCGTTTGGCAGACACAGGCTCTAAATGTAAATATCCTGCCATCCTGTTCATGCTGCAGTCTGATCTTCGGCGCCATCACCTGTGTGACGGGGCTGCTGGGCGTGGTGATCGGGGCTGCCACCACGCGGTTTTGCCGCCAGAAGACGGAACGGGCCGACCCGCTGGTGTGTGCCGTCAGCATGCTAGGCTCAGCCATCTTCATCTGCCTCATCTTCGTGGTGGCCAAGAAGAGCATCATAGGAGCTTATGTGAGCATCTCTGCTTGTCTAGCCAGAGCCATGTGGAAGAGAGAGTCGCGTCAACTCCGGTCACTCCAACGGACCCTATTTTGTCACAGCAATGGTGGAACCTCAAAACAGTTCCCGGAAGTTAGTCGCAAATACTGGAAGTACTCCATAAATCATATTGTAAATGTAAATCGATGCATGTATTGACTAATTACCAAAAAGTACAATGATGTGTCACTTTTTATCGATTGAAATTGTTCACCAAGTACTTCTTGGAACTGTTCTGCGTCTACTGCGTTCTGAAAAATCAGAACTTCCGTTGGCATGGCCCTCTCTTCTACCTGGCTCTGGCAGCCCCCCCCCCCACACACACACACACACATACACACACACACACACACACACACACACAACCATCTCTCTCTAAGGCTGAATGCTAGGGGCTTGTGTGTGTGTGTGTGTGTGTGTGTGTGGGGGGGGGGAGAGTTCATGTTCATGTTCATGACCTGCTGCGTCGTCCTCCAGCCAAGGATCCGTATTATGGATCTCAAATAAAGCAGGTCATTCTGATGAAGACTAATTTGAGAGTGTTAATAATATATTAGCATTAAAAAAGGTGTACTCCATTTCCCAAACAAGAGCCTGGAAGAATCCAGGCAAGGCGATCTTGGTGTTTTTTCTTGGACGAGAGGCAATGAGCGGTTCTGCCACCTAATAACGAAAAGTCACAGTTTCAAGTTGGACTGAGATGCCCTTCCAGCATTTCGCCCTTTCAGGCCAAAAAGGAAATGCTCTTAGGTGAATGTGCGGGGTGTTGACGGGCTAATTGCCGTGTAAAACAGGAAGGGGGTTCAGCTGGAGCAAGCACCGCCTTGGAACAATGTATTTTGGAAATTTTTACTTTCTCTTATCAGCCACAAAGGAGTAGGCGCTGCCTTTCAACACCTTGGCCAATAATAATGTGTTAGGTGGGAAAGCTGGAAAATATTCTACATGCTTGTGTGACAATAACGTATTTTAACACAGGCTTCCTTGTCTCAAATACGTGACCCTGGCTAGCCCGAGGAAGTCTGGCTTCTGACATCACAAATAATGAATTCTGTCTGAGAAGTTTGTTTGTGTGGTCACTGGTCAGAGCATTCACACTGCCAAAAGCTACACAAATATGTTATTTTTAGCGACTCTACTGTTTGAAGTAACTGCTTTTATAAAATGACAACACTTTATTGAAACAAATTGAACACAGCTCAAACAAGCAAAGCTTAATCAAGTGCATTTTATCCAGTTGCTATGGTAGCTGAATTCTATACTATTTATATGCTAGACAGGTTAATGGGCAGAGATGCTGATGTTTCCACATCTGAGAACAGCTGCATAAACACAATTGTTGTAGGAAAACAAGCATTAATTACATCACACTTGTGCTGCCTTACATCCAGTAATAGATCCTGGTACAGTACAGGAGCTGTATGGTGAGCGATCAGCTCAGGTTTCGAGGAGAAGCACAGATGTGTCACATTATACGGCGTGACATTGCTGCAGCGCTCGTTTCTCTCTCCGCTGTCTGAACCAAGCTGACCCACCACAGCTGTTAATCTGAGGGAGGGGCTGGGCTTCTCTGTGTGGGCCACACTGTGTGGTTCACAGCTCTCAGTGCAAACCCGTTGCTATCAGTTGGGATTCCAGCTGCTGTGGCTTTCCACGTGGCACAAAAGGGTATTCCCCAATCAGGAAACACACTTTCGCCAGTGCCCAGACACTGCAACCATACCCCTCAGTGGTTTTTTATTGAAAATGGTCCAGTACCCCTAACAGCTGGTTGCTAGGCTTTGGTGTATGTTTGTATGTTAACAGCTTTAGGTACACATACCCAACAGTGTTATGGGATATATTATTCTCTGCTGTGATACAAAGAGATGTGATGATGAAAGGATGAATGTTCATTTGTGGTAATGGAGAACGTAAAATGTATTTCTTGTAACTGGATACGAAAATAAGTGCTGTGTTAAAATGTCACCTCCCTTAATACTGTCTCCTGGTGAGACTTAAATAAAGGTTGACTGCATTATCCTGCACTGTTCTCCAGCTCGGCTAGACCAATGGGACCAAAATTAAAGCCTATATACATTCATGTGTAATTGGTCCAGATCATAATAACACATTTTCAAACCACAGCGACCAAAGCACTTTTATTCACCAGTAGATTCCCACAGACTGTAGTAAGACAAAACCCTCTGCCATCTTGTCTTGTTAATGCTTCTTTTACAATATAATGTATACAATTAATATTGGCAATAACTCAGTTGTACTAAATCCTACAATTTTGCTCTTCTCATTTTAGGTGTGCATCTTCATTGGAGAAACGCTGCTGTTTCTGAACTGGGCCATCACAGCGGATATTTTAATGGTACTTATTGAAAACCTATACTTATCCACTGGGCCTCTGGAAACCTTTGCAAAGCCCTGTAACAAATGGCGGTTGTCCTAGCCTCTTATTTGGAGGATGAATGTGTGACCGTGTATAGTCCGGGTGGGGACGATAATTACCTCCTTTGACTGGGCTCTATGCATACGCCAAGTATAGCAATCAAAATGCTGACATGTTTGGTATCTCAAATGTGAAAAATCAAAGACAGAGAAGAAAGACATGGCAACTTTGCTTGCTTGCGTGAGGCAAATCACCAGCCAGTTCCTATAAATGCTGCGCCGGTCAGAGCCTGTGGTGAGTATTTAGAGGCTATGACAAACCGCCGGAGAGACAACAGCTTGCCGTGGCTTACTGTCCTGCCTGTCTGGAGGGCTGCCCCAATGGGATCTGTGTGCATCTCCTCATATATCGTTGGAGTCTGGACCCCCTGAGGGGTCTTGAGTGGGGTAGGGTGGGTCGCCTGGGGATTTAAATAATTTATCTGTGTTTATCTTTAAAAAAGAATGGTGTGCATTTAGCGTTTTTAAGGTTGCTTACATCGTGCTTGTACAGTATGTGCGGTTATATTGCAAAGTGACATATCATTGCTATGCTCTTCTTCTTTGTGATCAAACAGAATCGTTTGCATGCATGATTGATATTCATGTTGAACATTCATTATGTATGGCTAACCCTGTTAATACTGTGTTTGTCTGTCTGTCCCCGCAGTATGTTGTTATTCCCACGCGAAGAGCAACGGCCGTCGCCTTCCAGAGCTTCACCTCCCATCTCCTGGGCGATGCAGGGAGCCCGTACTTGATAGGCCTGGTAAGACCTGAACCCACTGGCGGCACCAACACCCGTCAAAAGACGCCATAGTTTTAGAACGTAGTTCTTTTTAACGGGGCAACGTCGGCACCCGTCAAAAGACGCCATAGTTTTAGAACGTAGTTCTTTTTAACGGGGCAACGTCGGCACCCGTCTAAAGACCCCATAGTTTTAGAACATAGTTATATAGCAGGGCAACACTCAATTGTGCGTATGGTGCGTGTCGATACCAAGGTTTAGAACACGATTCAATTTTCTTGAGCATCAAGCTATAAACACAAATCTGCAGATTTTTTAACTCTGTCAATGTGTCTTAACATTTCAAACATTATTAAAAATGCATTCCTTGACATGCCGTCAAACAATGCTGCCAGTGGGCGTTGGCCTTTAGAGGTTAAAGGACATGTGAAAAACTGACAAAAAACACACCTGGGGCCACATCCCGCTTGCTTCCCGGCAGAGTAAAGCTCTTTAATCCAAGAAAGTTACTGTATTGTGTTGGCCTGGCACACCGGGGCTGTCAAGGTCACGTCTGTGCTGAGGGTTTCCTCTGGCCTACTGAAATTCACTACCCTCAACACAAGATGAACAATGTTTTCAAGCATGTCATAGGAAGCCGTCATTCAAGGCTACACCTCAAGGGACACTTATAAACAAGACATACTCAGGAGGAGTTTTTCAAGCTTTCAGTTTAACAGTTAAACAGTAACAGGACTAGTTACACACTTTGTAGGCACATAAATATGCATACATAAACTTCCCCCCAACCCATGATAGGCCAATACGGTATGTGTAAATTCCTAAAGTCTTACTGTATGTTTGTGTGAAGAGAACAGTCTCCCATTTCTGGATATCAACTAATGGGTGAGAGACAATAAGTGTTGTAGGCGCGTTCAGCTTTGGCATGTCAGAGCCTATGGTGTTTAATCACCGTCCTTTGGCTTAGAGCCGGGGCCATTTTGACAAAGGCAGCGGAGGAATCCTTTTGATGTGATTATCATAAAAGTGATCCCGACACTGGCAGGCTGATGACAGATGCAACTGTCGATACATACAGTATAAAGAAATGATAAACCAGTGTCATGTAGCCACATTAAAGTCTTTATACAATAAACCACATTCAAGCACTGTCAAGTAAACGCTAACGTTAACGTTAATAACCAAACAAATGTGGCAATTTAACCCACCTTCCTTCCCCAAAAAACACAAGAACAATTTCACACAACCTTCCACGGTGATGCAGTAAGCAAGTACCCGAGTTATTAACAGTCTGGTGTAAATCTCACAGCCTGTCAACGTCCGAGGGAAAGTTAGCGCTCCACCAGAGTTTCCCAGGTCACGGCCTGATGGTTCGCCCGTCACCCCAGTCCTCTGTGTTACTCTCCAGGGCGTCCTTTGAGCGACATGCTGAATGTCCCCTCCCTGACCAGCCAGGCTCAGATTCAGAATGTACCAAATACGTCAGCGTGGACGTCGCAGTTCCCAAGCTGGGGTTTCGCAGGTTGGTGCGATGGTGTGCGCGTGACGCACGTGTGAGCGCGGGCGGATGCGGAGTCATCCGTACACACGCTTGCCATTCATTTGCATTGAGAAAACCACAAACTAAAATGTGAGGAGAAACAGCCAGGATTGCTTACAGTAGCAACCACCAGAGAAATCTCGAACCTGAGCATTTGGTACGCCCTAAACACTTCCACTCTCAAAGGCTGTAGTCAACACCAACCTTTCTGAACCTTTTTTGACCCATGACCCCCAAAGAAAAAGGGTTCATACCTCCTGAACATCCATTATAAACAACGTATGTTAGCTGCATGGTTCTTAATTCAGAAATATATAAATTCATTCATTCATTCAGATATTATTATAATAAAATCTTAGAGTATTTAATATAATCTTATACATTAAAATAATATATAAAATTAATCAATTAAATAATAAATAAAAATAAAATAAATGCTTAAACATCATAGAAATCATCTCATGGTGCAGTACCTAAAGCCCAAAAAGCATCAGTTTCTCCGGAGGGTCCAGCCCCTCTTATAGACCACACACAATGGCCTTCGTGGCACATTGAAGCATGCGTGTTTAACATTACCTAATCCTTTCAACAAAACCGCCACCTTTTCTGCTGAGTGGAAAACTCCCATAACTTAAGCCAAGACAGCCCAGTATCAGCACATAGATCACATTGGTGTTCCCTTGAGAGACTCATAATGAACTAGTTGCGTGTAGAAGGACATGACTTTGCTAAGGCACGTTTATTGCCAGGGAAACGCTGCGCACAATCTCCCTGCAATCTAGCCAATAATGCTAATAGCGGGATAATTAGTAATGTACACAGCTATGTCAGCGCTAGATATTTTTAGCCGAGCCATTACAGCGCAGTGTAGCTGAACGCGCACCTGCACCCACCAATCACTGTAAAACACACACACACACACACACACACACACACACACACACACACAGCAGGTGGATGCACACCAGACTTTATTGCACACAGATCTGGCCACGTTCTTCCATTGTGCATGTTAATATTCCTCCCTTCACACAAACACACACACGTGCGCGCATACAACACTATCTTACAGTAGCTCACGTCAGCATTATTCCGCAGGAAATTCTGCTGTAGGAGATATTCAGTTCTTCATTGCTTCAACCAGTGTGAGCAATGTGTGCGTATGTTAACACAGTACACACACAGCTCTTGTTATCAGGATTAGAGAACAGTTTGCAAGAACACAAAAGCGTATTACCATAAAAATAATGGTTATTGAAACAAAATGACTTAACAATTCTCTGTATTTTCGTCTTGGGTGTCTGTGTGCGTGTGCTTGTGTAGATCTCGGATGGCCTTCAGAAGAGCTATGCTACGTCAGTGCTGTGGCAGTTTCTTAGTCTGGGCTACGCCCTGATGCTCTGTCCCTTTGTCATTGTCCTGGGGGGAATGTTCTTCCTGGCAACGGCCCTGTTCTTCCTGGACGACAGAGAGAAGGCAGAGAAACAGTGAGTGATCCAGACTCTTTGAACGTGACTGACCTCTGTGATCCAGGTTTTTTTAATAACTGTAAACATGGCTCAGTGTCTCACACTGTGAGTGTACCCTCTGCTCTTACGGCCAGTGATGTAAATGTACCTTTCTGGGTATTCTCAGAAGAGCAAGTGTGTTCACGAAGTAATGGGACATCCTGTTTCAAAGCGTCGTTCAATAACCCGCTGAAGCAGCGTTTTGGTTTAACATTGTTGGTGAGGGTACAAAGGACTTTCTCAGGATGGAAGCCTGGTCTTTTACACAATACACTAAGGTTAAAGATTTGCCAAGGACTCTCTAACTGGTATTAAGAGCCATACTTAACTATGATGCCAGCCCTGCAATATTCAGAGAGAGAGAGAGCCCCGTCAGCTAGTCCTGCGGAGCTGACACAAGCTTTTCTAGCAAGCCATCGGTTTGTTAAAGTGCGCTCACATGGTCTTTCATGGCGCTACTGGCACTTACATACTGTATATCCATTCACATTTTCCAACACTAATCCAGTGGTCACAGTGTTTGTCATGGCCTTAAATGGCCAAAGCAAACCTCTCATCCCCTCTCAGATGGTGAGTTCTTTCCCGTCTTTACTTTTTTCTCTTCTCTTTTTGTTTTTGGATAGACTGACTCCCTTGTTGCCAGGCCTCTCAAAAACTACTTCCTTCCTGTTGTTGAAGATGGGGACGTTTTTAGACAGGATGGCAGTTTGCAAATGTGATGTTTGTCTAGAGAATATCTTCCTTCCCTGAGTCAGCGATCGTTCCCATGATGGAGGAGTGAAGTTGTATTGTAAAGCGTAACAAGACAGGATCAGCACATGGTAGAATTTGGATGTCTACTACTGATATATATTTACAGTCAAGGAAGGGTCATGTCTAAGCTTCAGAACCATAGTAACCACTATTGAGCAAGTCTGTAGCCGCTGTTGGTCCCAGTCCAGGAGAAAAAGTGGATCATTGTGGCACCACAATAATGTGGTCAGATAGTTCAAACCAATATGTGGTTTGAACTATCTGACCACATTATTGCCCAGTGTGGGTAGATGGTACATGTTTCCTCAATTTATTTCGAACCCAAATTTTGACATCCATACTAAATGGTATATGGAATACAAGAGCAACAGTGTAAACGGAAGAAGTCTGACTTCTTGGAATTTAAACAGAGCCTATATTTTTAGAAATGGATGGAAATTCACTGTGCTGCTCTACACTATTGCTGTATTAAGTATACTGTACATGGCCTGAGGTTCTGGGACTTAATAAATTATTACTTATTATTTCCATTTGTGTAAATATCCAATTTTCTATAAAAAAAAAAAAACAAACCCATATGCATTTTACATACAGTATGGTTACGTAATGTTAGCCTACTATTACAAATGACACCTCAATGAAAAAAGCTTTTGCCGCTCCAACGTCAACAGTAGCAGCTCTTGTGTAACAAGCTGCACTTTAAGGAGCAAGAAAGATTACATAAATCATAGAATCACCACAACCAAATGAAAATAGGCTTAATCCACGACCGGGTTATTTATAGCGTCGTTCACGCTCTGTTGCCCAAGTTTTATGAATTTCTCCACACTTGACAATTGCTGCATTTTGTCTTTCATGAGTGTATCCTACAAGGAATAGTGGAGGCTTGACTCTCTGGAGCGTGCCTGACTATTTTCACTGCTTTATTATTTCTACGTTGATTCGGTAGCTGTCTGTTTTGTCATTGTGCCATTCTTAACCCTGGGATGTTGTGATACTTGGTCTGCTGGTCTTTTGACAGTTAGCTTTGGTGCAACTAGACCCACAATGCACTTGGTGAATATGGTCTGGACACGGTCCATTGGGACGTTTTAACAGTCCTTGCTCTGGTAAATTTTGAAGCTATTGGACATTCACCAATCTTAATAACCAATCGGCGTTGCTACAACTGTTTTGAATGTTGAAACACGCTTGACAAGCCATCTCACTAGCCCACCCTGATTGGTTCGCCAGCAAGGGTGGAAAACGTGTGGAAAACGGTGGAAAACCTGTGAAAAACGTTAATGTGAACAGGGTTTCCTGACTGTAATCTCATCAGAAAACATTGATCTCAGGGCAATATTTGGGTGGAGACAGGCTGAGCAGCAGTAGCAGAGACAAAGAGTATTACAGAAAGACAACCAGGCTGGGGGAGAAACTAAGCATGTACCGGACAAATGGGATGTGAACTGTCTAATCTTACTGTTCTTTTCTCTTTCTTGTGCTGTTAGGTTGAGCCAGCTGACACGGCCACCCTCCTCAGTCAAGTTATGACCAGGTAACTTGCATTTAAATGAGCCTCGACTATGGGGTTTTCATCTTTATGGCTTCTCACCACCACCTAAAAACTTCTCAGTTTTTAGGTTTGATGAGGAAACATCCGGGACATTGTCCTATATAGAGCTCTTTGCTCAATAGATCCCTTCCATGTATTGACAGACACAGATTTGACTAGCTCACGAAGCATTCCCCATTAATAGAGACTTTTCAGACATTAAAGAGCCATTTTGACCCATGGCTGTTTAGACCTTCTAATCATGACAGCGTAAACACTGAACGCACCAAACCCACATGATGGCAAAGACCTGATCTACAGTTTCAGTGCTTATATGGGGTGTCTGGGCTGTATATCTGACACGTCACCATTCCCTTCCCTCCTTCCTCCCTTTATCAGACACAGCACACAACCTCCTCCACTAATTATTAGCTAGTAAGAAATACAAAGGTAGGGAAACTACACATTTAGACAATGGGCAGCTACTGTAAGCTAACAATAACAAGATTAAACATTGACTCGCTGATTTTGTTGTGTCTAGAGCGTAAAAGGTTATCGTGCTTCACCCAGAGGTCAAGGTTTGAGTATTTTTAAACACTATTTATATATTTGACTTCTGAAAATACCTTGTCAGTAATACAATTCTAATTAGTTAGGTGAACATGGATTGAAAGAATGCACGGCTGCTGATATTTTAAAAGTATCTAGAAGTGTGTTTCAGGCTGTAAATAAACCCAGCTTCTGTGTTTCATCAGTCCTAAATCACAAACCTTCCTCCTCTTTTGGCCAATGTGGCTAATTGTAGAGATGGAGAACACAGCCTTGCGGGGTCAGAGGCTTATATCTCTGTGAAGATTTTACATTTGCACTTTGATAGACCTTCTTCTTTTGCCCATGACCTCTCTCACTATATTGCAATGCAGCATTATGACCTTGAAGACAGCTACAATCGTGTATATGCCACTGATGGCAATGCTGTTAGTTTAAGGAGAATATACTGTATAAATTGCATGTAAAGGGAGTTCACACAGGACAAGCAAAGCTGTAGTTTAAGGTTCATGTATAAAAGATTGAGGGAGAAAATGCAAGTGATAGAAGGGGGATGGTTCATATTTCATAAATGTAATTCATCACAGGATATTCATCGCAGGATATTTATCCCTGGCGACGGACGACATGGCAGAGATCAGTTGAGATCACATCCAATTAACTTCCTCCGCATGGGGAAATTGGGCCTGTGCTGACCGCTGAAACAGATACTCACTCCACGGCGCCTGTTACACAGAAGAGATTTCCGAATTGGAGGCTGTCAAAAGATCAGCATGGGGTTTAACAGGACCATGTCTTCCATTTCTAAGTGCAGAGGGAGTTACATTTGCGAGGCCTAACCCTGTATTCATTCATAGCTGTCCAAAATGAACGTGTGTTGACTGTGTTGTATTGTTTATACAGCTGTGGGCATATTCTGCTCCCATATCATTTCACAAAAGCTCTAAGTTCTCTGTCAGTATTATTGAGTAGTCAATGGAGCTTAATAAAGTACTGACCGCAAAACACACACACACACACACACACACACACGCACACACACACACACACGCACACGCACACACGCACACACACACACACACACACACACCTACACACACACACACACACACACAGACACACAGACAGTTTATCCAGCCTTTGATGTAAAGGATAGGAGACAATAAGAGTCTGCTGTTCTCTTTGATATCCTTCTCTTTTCATAATGGCTGTCTGAATTAAGTGAATAGGAAGTAACCATTCATGTATTTTATATGAGTGCATAATCATTCCAGGCTATTCAAAGAGTCATTGTTTTCATAAAGCTACCACCAAATTAGAAGACAGCCAAACCCTATGGAAATGTGAAAGAGTGTTCAGCCCAGCCATGTTGGGTCATGATTTGCAATCGCCCCTGCCAAAAACCGCTACAGCTCACTTTGATTACATTAAATTGGGTTTGTTAGCCTGGCCAATCATGGCCTGGCCCTTTTACTGGAGAAGCCAAAAATCCTCCCAGTTACAGTAAACAGATGTGAAGAAAGAGTCTTGTAGTTATCAAAGCAGACAATAATAATCACATTGATGTATAAATCATTTAAAATATTCAAAGTTTGAACAATTACTTTGCGACTATTGTCATTTCTGGCAGAAGCTGTTAGGACTGGAGCGCATTTCAATGCAATACACAATAAAAATAGATTCAGCTTCTATGATCCTGTAATCTTCTATTCAAGATAATTCTACTATCAAGGTTGTGTGTGTGTGTGTGTGCACGTGTGTGTGTGTGTGTGTGTGTGTGTGTGTGCACGTGTGGGAGTGTGTGTTAGTGTGTGTGTTACCCAGCTTGGCACAGAATTCTGTCACACACTAATCCCCATGTCCCAGTGGTAGTAGACTGTGTAACTGAGTGGGTGGCTGAGGGATTCACACACAAACTAACTTGTAACTTAAGGGCATGGTTAGTCATCCTTGGGAACGCTTGCTAATTTAGAGAGCAAATCAAAAACAAACTCCCTCAATTCTCCGCCCCATACATTGAAATTCACTGCGAAGCCAAGCGGCATTTTTTAATGTAGCTAGGGCTGCGTAGAAGTGCCAGATCATTTTTTCAGCGCGTAAAGAGAACGGTACACTTGCCAAGTGCGAGAAGATATTTGGTGAATTTGACTAAAAGTGTTTTAACTTACAATTGCTGACTACATTTAAAGACCCAGACTATAGTGTTTGCTCTAGTACCACAATCCCCCCCATGCAGAAATGGTATGCATTTATATAATGCTTTTCTAACCTTCTGGCCTCACAAAGCACTTTTATATGATTGCCTTACATTCATACACCAATTATGTTTTCAGCCATAAGGAGCTGTTACTGTAGGGTTAGGTGCCTTGCTCAAGGACACCTCGACACTTGGTGAGGAGTTAGTGGGGTTTGAACCAGCAACTAATTTATCACGTTGCTCCACACTACATACACAATTTGTATAAGAAAGAAACTATCGCCTATATTTTCCCGAGCAGAAGCAGGTGGCAGGTGTTCATTTTGTGCATTGTTGAACATCGTCACATTCCTAAAATAATGGCCTACTGTAAGTCTTTATTTTTTTTGCCTAAATCTTATGATGCTGGCCACCTCTGGTAAAATGACCTATCCTCAGTTGAACAGATCCTGTGACCTACCCCTGTAGTATAATGGCCTATGTCAATATTTGGTTCAGTTTTTTTGCGTTTTCTGAAAAACTTGAAATAACGACTGGCCATTATTTCAGGAAGGTGACGACATACTATTCCAAACATTTGGATATAAAGATATTCATGAGAGAAACAATAAACGTTTAGATTTTGCATGAAATAGACTTGGACTAAATTTGTATCATGCATGATAGATGTCATAACAATGTAGCCCACAGTGTACAATTGGTGAATCACTGTCGGTGTGTATTATGGAATGTGTACTGTAGCGTGCGAGCTGGCCGTTATCAGGCAGATGGCTCAGGGGCTCGCCACCTACGTTAATTACATGAAAATAACCTGTGGTGATGGCATTTCTCTCTCTCTCTCTCTCTCTCTCTCTCTCTCTCTCTCTCTCTCTCTCTCAGGTGACAGCCAAGTGAGGCGCCATCTTGCCGAGCAAGCAGGCTCAATAAGGATGACACGAAGAAGTTCATAAACACGAGCACCATCTTTGTTAAGACGGCTGATGCCTTGCTCCTCCTCATGTCGGCTCCTTGTCCTCACCTCGCGCACGCTTGTGGAGGCCCATCACAACTAGAGGAAAGGAGGCGTCTTGCTCCTGGCTTCTCCTCCACCCCTGTCTGTCCGTTAGGATCCACTGAACCGCCCCAGGGGTGCTTCGGGGCCACAAGACCCCCCTCCTCCCCTCTCAAGCCCACATCACTGCCCCCCTACCCTGCCCTGTTGTGCCATACTACTGAGTGCTGACCGTGAACCTGCCCTGTCTGTCTGCCCGACCGTCCGTTCAGAGGTCTGTCCAGCTGTGTCCATATGTTCTGTCTGTTACATTGGCCGTCAATTTTGCACCAAGTGCCACACTTACTTTCCTTCAGATGTTGCACTGACCGCCGTAAAACCGTCATGGCGTTGTTGGATATGTTGACATGCACACAGTAATATGTGAATGTATCATATTGTGTCATTATAACAAAGGGTTGAAATGTTCAACATAGTTTTCATGTGATCATACAGTGAATACTGTAGGTTCTATACTACAATTTCTAATTATATCTTAAAAAAATTAAACTTTCATTATTCATATATGATGCATTTTCCCTGGAAATGGGTTGGTAAAATCTAAAAGTTGTGCCTTGATGATCTCTGGGACTATACAGTCAACCAAGGGAAAACATTTTCCCCTGATTTATAATTTTTTAATGACATAATTAGTGATACATTTACGCAAGTGTTTACAGCCTTGTCTTAACTTCAGTATTCTCATAATCACGTCAAGATCAGTGTTTTTCTGTGCATGTCAACATAGTCAAAACTGCAAGGCCAAATAGTGTTACTGTATAAAGGTCAGTAAGTCAGCCTTAAGAAATGGTGCGAGGAAGCTGATTTTATTTGACCCTTAAGGTTTTCTCCTATATTTGAGCACTTAATTAAATGTAGGCAGTGCCAGAAATCATAACAGAGTTGAGAGATTTTTAGTATGTTTTTAATTTTGTTTGCTTGAACTGGAGTTAACTGCCTCTTTGGTGCAATCCAAAAGGATAATGCAATCTAGATCAATTTAGAGCTCACACTGGACTATTCTAATGTATAATGTATATGGCTTTTCCCAAAAAATATGCCATTCTAATATATGCCGTGTAGACTTTAAAAGGGATACTTCTTTTTGTAACCATGAGAACCATGAGACTTTGTATGTTGACATCACCGTAATATATATATACACACACACACTGCCATATCATTGAGCTTGGGTTCCCTTTAAAGGAATAGCTCTCTTGATGACCGGTTTTGAATTTCTGCAGGACTCACATAGAGACGGAGTCACTTTTAATGTTGAATTCTGCTCCATGTTGGTAACAATAACAGGCTTTGTGAACAGACCTTCTCTTCACGCAACTGTACATATCTCATTCCATGATTGAAGGAAGAAGGGACTGTTGAAAAGAGTCACAGTCATCAGTTAATTAGTCAGGGAGATCAAAATCCGCAGGAAAAGGATGTCTGGCCATCCCAGGTTAGACAAATGGGAGCTCTATCAGCGATAAATGATAACTGAGGAATTTGACTGAAACAGGACCAACCAAAAAGCAATGTCCTCAGATGTCACTACAGCTGCAGAGAGAGAGGCTCTTTCAAAGCCCAGTTTTGGTCAAAGCACCTTCCTTGAGAGTAGACAAAGTATAACATAACATTATTGTAAATCAAAAAACATATTTACCTGTTCACATTACTGCCTCAATCATTTGTATGTCTGCATTATACTATGCATCATTTACATGATCATATACAGTATCTACTAGTTATGCAAATTCAATGCAATCTACCGCGAGTAACTTTACAACCGAGAAGAATGCTAAAGCTAGATCAGAGGTAATGTTGAAGGAAACCTACTAGGAAACCCAGTGGAGACAATTTATGTGAAACCTTTAAAATTCCACCAGTAATGTAAATGGCTTTAACGCACTGTCCCGACCTCTTTAAAGGACACTCTTCGATTTGTGTCATGACATTACCCTTATGGTTCCAACAGCATTACAAAAGACGCTGATGTTTTGGTCAAAGCTAAAAAAAAATAAAAAAAACACACATGCCCCTCCCACACCTGCGAACTCCACCCACACTTATGTGATCAGTAAAAAATAATAACAATGAAGGAGCTTGGGGTGCTATGAGACAATCGAAGAGTGTAACTTTAAAAAAAGCCCCAGGTGAGGAAGGATAGCTGGATTGAGCTATAGGAAACAAAGACTTTCATATGAGTCTTGTAGCATTGGTGTGACTGTGACTCGAGCTATGTGGACTGTGACCTTGTTGCCAGAGCTTTAGCATCTCTCCAACTGTGCAGAGATCTCTGAATGTGATACTGTGTTTACACAAATCATCTTAACCAATTAAGCTTTTTACCTTCCGTTTTATTAGTTTTCTTTACATTTTATTTACCAAATGATTTTTTATAATATGACTACAGATATAGCTACATCATGCAGCAACTTTAATATATTGTAAATGATGGCTTGAATGCAAAGTATTTATTTGTTATCATAATGAAGAATAATCTGTAAAGGGACGTTTAAGGTATAAGTATATCACATTTTGTTATTTGTCTTTGGGTTTATAAATACTTGTGTTACTCCTGTTGTATTACAATGAAACAACACAGTACCTTTTTACATCACTAAGATAAATAGTGTTTACTGTGATCATGAATTGGACATTTGGTGCACATCACAACATTTATTACGCA
>JAODUK010045384.1:0-20013 GCA_027564635.1 Typhlichthys eigenmanni
ATGTTATCTTCATTGAAGAAAACTGTGCTTTTCTTTCAAAAATTAGGACATTTCTAAGTGACCCCAAACTTTTGAACTGTAGTGTATATATCCTGTTTTCTCTCGTACGCACGTTCACTCGTACATTTGTTGGTCATATGACTTTTTGCTGTTGACTGCTTTTGAAATGAGGTGCTATTTACAACCCTGTGCCAACACACACACCTGCACACACACAATGTCGCTCCATTCTTTCCTCACATGTAGTTATGCATGACGTAAACATCATCATGCACACAGTCCGCACGGACTGTCTGCGTACCTCCAAAGATCTGTCAACGTGGATGTCTGCGTGTTGACTGTGCATATGCGACAGGCAAACCTACTACAGAGGCAATGGATGAGTATTCTAAGCAAATACAAATCTGTCCAGCAAATCCCTTAATTAAACTCAGCTTTTGTTCTGAAAAGGATCACACAATGATTTATTAGGTTACTAATGGTGATTATCTAAAAATATACATCTAATCTAACACATTCTCATACATTTTTAAATACTGAAATAAATAATGAGTAGCCTACTCCCATGGCTTGACAGTAATGTATCTAGTAAATTGCACTATCATTTCAAAGGGATCATAATTGTGTGGCGTCATGCATACAGTAGCTTCACTGGTTTGTTCATTGTTAGAACACTGGGCTAAGAAACCCACGTGCGGGGACAAAGCAAAGTAGACAGGTAAGCGGTTTTAATCCAAAAACAGGCAAAAACAGACCAACAGGCATGCAAATGCATAAAGCAAGACAAAAAAAGAGACAGACAGACACACAACGGCAGGTATGTATCTATATACATTTTTTTTATTTTTATATATATATTTAAAATGTATATATACATACACATACACTGAACAAACGGAAGCAGACTAAATACACAAGGGCTGATTACAAAGGGAGACACCTGGGAGGCACACGCAGGTGGAGACAATCAACACGAGGCAGGCAATCACATGGACCAGGATGAGAAAGACAGACTAACAAAAACAAGACAAACAGATTGGGGTGGATGGCAGACTGTAAGTTGCAATGAGATTTGAGAGTTTCCATAAGAAGGAAAGAGTTATATTCATGTAGAATAAATCATGTTTGTACTGTGATATAACTATGAAATATTCATTCATCTAAGAAGTCAATTGCAAAGTACTTTGGATATTGGACATTCATTAGATTTTAGATATTTGGCATTTAACTCTAGCATGGATATGGAAAAAACACTGGACCCAAGTGTCTATAATGCAGGGGTTCCCAAACTGTTTTCTGCCAAGACTCACCTAGAGAGACTAATCTATTTAGTCACCCACCAAACACCAAGTACCGTTAACATCATTTTCAAAAACCTACCCATTTTAGCTAATGCTATACCAGTGTTTGCGCCAAATATCTTTGAGCAGAGCGCTCCAGAATCTATGGAGTGCACGAGGCTAAATAGGATTTCATCCATCAATCCATCTTAATCCGCTTATCCTGAGTCGGGTCGCGGGGGCAGCAGCTCCAGCAGGGGACCCCAAACCTCCCTTTGCCGAGCCACATTAAAAAGCTCTGACTGGCTCCTTTTGACGCGAAGGAGTAGCGGCTCTACTCCGAGTTCCTCACGGATAGCTGAGCTTCTCACCCTATCTCTAAGGGAGAAGCCAGCCACCATCCTGAGGAAACCCATTTCGGCCGATTGTACCCGTGATCTTGTTCTTTCGGTCATAACCCACCCTTCATGACCATAGGTGAGGGTAGGAGCAAAATATTGCTCGGTAGACCGAGAGCTTTGCCTTCCGGCTCAGCTCTCATTGGATTTCATTCAATTCTTATTCTTATTCTTATTCAACTTTATTGTCATTGCACATATCACAAGTACAAAGCAACGAAATGTAGATTGCATCTTACCAGAAGTGCTAGCAGTAGTATTATACCAAGTGCAAGGTAATTACATTCATACATACATACATACATACATACATACATAATGATGATAATAATTTACAGTATAGTCAGAGTGAATGGTATGATCAGATGAAGGTGCAGCAGTGTCAATAAGCCCTGGATGGCCCTGTAATGAGGTAGGTTCAGTCGGGGGGGGGGGGGGGGGGGGGGTTGGCAAGGGTGTGTATGTATGTGTGTGTGTGTGTGTGTGAGAGAAGGGCAAGTGAACGGGGGGTACCACTCTAACTTAGAGTAGAGGAGCTGACAGCCAGGAACAAGCAGGCTATTTTGCCACAACCTTCTTAACGACCAATGACGGAGCAACATGATATTAAAGCCCGGAAGCCTTTCATTTATATTCTTCTTTCATTCAATGGCTGCTTGCAATTTACACGACCCTCACTGACGCACCTGTGGGTCCCGACCCACAATTTGAAAACCATTGCTCTAATGCATCTCTATGATAATCCCATATGACATAACATAACAAAATATACTTTATGGCTGGATACATACAGTTCCATGTACTGCAAGCAAGTACGTGATGGTTGCCTATCCCTAATGTTGTTGACTCATAAGCTAGCACGTAGCTACAGCACAGCCAAATGATCATACAGATTTATGAGCTGGGTTGAGGGTGAATATATTTCTAGAAGATGATATCTCCTATCCTATCTCCTAGTTCTCACACCATATCTATCTCTTTCTTCTTCCCCTCCATTCCAAACAGTTATACTGTATAGTTTTTCTCAAGACCGTCACACGCCTAGTGGCTATGCCTAACATGATTTAAACTGAAAACACTCAAAAGCACGCACACAGGTAACCACACATGTAAACTAAAACATACACTCAGACACACAACTCTGCACAAATGCAAATGCATAAAGTAAACACACACACACACACACACACACAGTAACACAGTGGCGCAGGCAGTATCATGTGGGTTTGTCTGGGTTTCTTCCACACACAGTCCTATCCATTCTCTGGAGGCGTGTGTGTGTGTGTGTGTGAGAGAGAGAGAGAGAGAGACAAAAGCAGGGATTGTAATCATTAGGTGAACTCCTCCTTGCACAGCAGGGATGCAGCACTGGACCGACATGCAAAGGCTGATAGGTTGATTTGAAGGTCGTGTGGTTCTGCTTTGCTGTCCCCCAGACATGCTACATGTACAGTAGTGTAGTGTAGGGCTTGACTCTCTTCTTTAAAGGTATTGTCAGCAAGCTAAATACATTTTTTTGTCATAATTAACAAATATCGCCTTGCATTTTCCTAGCTGACCGTTCTCTGATACTTCTACACAGTCCTGGCTCCATAAATACCGGTAGTAACACAAACAAAGCGGCGAACACCGCTTGTATCAACAAAGCCGTAGCAATATGCTTTGTTTCACAGTGCATTTTGACGCCGCTGCCGCAGAGGACCGGCTCGAAGCTAGCTCGAAGTTAGCAAGAATGACTGACCACGCTTTTAAGGGGTGTAAAGCCACCTTGACACACAGGCTGAAACAGAAGCTGCCCCAGGACACTGCTGGCTCCACACAGAGATGAGGAGACAGCAATTAGACAATGGGGGGTCAATAAGGAGACAGGGATGGGTGAGTAGCTGATGTAAAGAGAAATAATGGATATAAGAGAGATAGTATAAAAGTATGCTGACCAAAGCATTATAGTGATAAAAATACACACAAACACCAACATGTTATTGCACCACTTTGTTTGTGTTCCTGTTGACAGAGCCAGGACTGTGTGGAATACACTTTATTGTGAAACGCATTGTGAAGCAAAGCAAATTACTATGGCTTTGCTGATGTGAGCTGATGTGAGCTGATGTGACGTGAGATGTGAGATACTACACACATAGAGAACTGTAAGCTAGCAAAATGTGAGGAAAAATGTGGTGAATTTGAAGTGTAATAGCTTACAATTAGCTGACTATACCTTTAAGTGATATATGAAACATTGTTTCTCACGTGCATGGGTTAGCTGTGTGTGTGTGTCTGTAATACTTCTATTCATTCTTTACGTGCACAGATACAGTATATCAGGTCTTCACAACTGGTGATATGTACAGACTCTTGCCTGTGAAACCTGCTGATGAGGAGGGTTTTATGCTTCACTGATACTAAAGGAGGTGAAACTAGGTGGTGACTTAGGAGGGGATTGTGTGGGTGGTGCCACCTGACACCATGCCAGCACACAAGTGAGCTGCTAAGACTCTCGCTCTCTCTCTCTCTCTCTCTCTCACACTGTAACTAATGCCAACTTTGCTGATGGCCCTACAGTAGCCTATATGAGTGAAATGGAGGGAAATGTGTAATGGTCTGATGATGAGGGAGAGGAAGGACACAAGCAGCAGACAGAGAGAGAGAGAGAGAGAGAGAGAGAGAGAGAATACAGAGAGGCTGGGGAGAGTTGAGAGACATGCCTTGTCTCTGCACACCTGCGGCATGCTCCCTGTGGTGAGATCCACCTCCTCCTGCCAGGACACAACATTTGCTGATCCCTTTAATTGTATTCTGAGCCCACTCCCTCCCGGTGCCTGCTTTGAATTTGTCTAATTGATTATTGATTCAAATCCACAAAATGCAAAGTGGCAAAATATTGACCGTGGCTCTCTTGGGGGTGTGTGGGATAATAAACAGCCTATATCTTGGGGCAGTTTACAGTGCATCTATGTATCTATGTCATTCATATGTCATTCATGTCATATGAAGAACACTTTGCGTTGTCTTCAATGCTGGTGGTGTCTGCCCTGGTCTCATCATTCTGCTGCTTTTGTGTAACACCAGTGTAACCCTTGTTATGCCATGAAGTGACTATGGCGAGTGTTTGGTGTACAGTACTGTATGTGTGTGTGGATACTAGCATGCTGTGAGTATATTTGCCCTATTATACTGTGAGTATTATGCTGACAGATGGCTCTCACTGCAGGCTTCCTGTGGCACGGAGATGCCGACGCAGATGAAGGCGGGCAAGACAGGAGATTAATTTGTTTGACTATTTATTATGTGTGTGTGTGTGTGTGTGTGTGTGATCACTAATGCAGCAACATTTAACCAATTTATTTGATAAATCTCCAGCCAAATTCATATTAAGTAATCGTTTCATCAAAGAAAGAAGAACATTACATAGTGTGGGGTGTTGCTGCATACAATCATGGTGCGAAGTGCGAACCTACAGGCGGTGATTGATTTGACCTTTGTTTTGTCACAATACCACACGCAATAGCCAAGGTATGCTTGGCATATATTCAGAACCATTAAAATATGTATTTATGTTTTATTTGTGTGAACATTAGTCTAATAACATGTAGTACTGCCTGATCCTTTGCAAAACTGTTGGAATAGGCATAGATCATATACAGTATATACCATGGCAAGTAGTCTATTTTGACACTGTTTTGACAATATCTGTGGATATTGTACAATTTTCATCATCTTGAAACACAGCCAAATACTCTTGTAGGTTTGAGACAGACTTGGAAAATAAACTCAACACAAATTGAGCATGTGTTAGTTCTGGCAGACTGTATGGCACATTGCATTTTGCAAGCCCAAACTGGACGTCAGTGTAACTATTCAGTCGGTTTCAACACTTACAGTACATTAACTGCTTGATTCTGCTGCGGTTTCTACACTAGGGGTGACTAGCTCATGCTATACCTGTGTGTGCGCCAAATATTTTTGAGCAGAGCCCTCCAGAATCTATGGTGTGCACGCGGCTAAAAAGGATTTCATCCAATCAGGAACAAGTAGGCTATTTTGGCACAACCTTACTCACGACCAATAAGTGTAACAACACAATAGCAAACCGCAAAAGCCTTTCATTGATATTCTTCATTCATTTACTCTCACTCACTCACTCACTCACTTCAACTCAGTGACCCACCTGTGGGTCGCAACCGTTATTATATAGTTCTATGGTCTCAACCCACAGTTTAAAAACCACTGGTCTAAACAATCCACAGCCTCCAGTTAACGACTTTAAATATAGCGTAAGGTTTCAGGCGCAAGTGCTCCACTGTGACGTGTTGGTGTATTGAAGAAACTAGAGAAGCTACTCATTCATTGATAACATGCATAGCCTGCCCTTAGCTAGCAAGCACATGTGGAGCCCCATTGCAAAACGTCACCATCAACATTTAGGCTACCATCAACACATTTGGTAGACTCAATATTCCAATCCCAAAGCAATTATTATCAAAAGCAAGCAACTGATGGTTAATTTACCCTTTACCTTGCATTTTTAGTCTAGCCATAAGATTCCCCTTCCATGGAAAACATAAACATTGCGTCACATCACACGCCATCTTTTGGACATGGTGCTACTACAGATTACAAATACAAAGCCTCACATAACAAAACACAATGTAAACAAAACTGAAGAATTAATTATTTTTATATATATATAGATATTGCGATAATATCGTTATCGTGAATTGTTATGGCCACGATATTCGTGTAGTGAAAATCTGATATCGTGACACTCCTAGTCTATACTACCACCCCACTCCAACCATTCCTTCAGCCTTGCAGGTGTCCGTGTCATTTTCAAAACCTGTTATAATGTTCATTATTTAGTTCATTGAGGCATCACAAAATTCAACTGAGTGGTTTTTTGTTATAGCGTGCATGACTTAGCCAGGCAGTTCCCTCTCAGCTGTTCAGTTATTATGCTCTGGCAGAGATGATGATGCGCATTGTGTTTTTAACGCCCAAGTCATCAAACCTGCTGACAGACAGGCACACTGAAACGGCTTCATATGTCAGCGCGCATGAAAAGGACAGCTGTCACAACTCCATTCTATCAATGTGCACTAAAACATAAACACGCATACACACACACAGTCGTCAACACAAACAGAAGACACACATCCCTCGGTTCATTTTTGCCTTGACAGTATATTGTCATGGCTAGGCAGAATAGGTTGGTGTCTGTGGGTGTCCCAGCAGGCACAGTGTCACCTCCTGCCTCTGTTAGCTCTGGCCTTTGGCTCACTGTGGCATATCTAAGGTATACTACACAATTTAGAGAGAGATTATTTTCGGCATGGGGGACAAGGCATATATATCTATTTTCCTCCATGTGTAAAAACTGCTACAGTATATTTGATTGGACATTTAAACAGGCAATCACTATTTAGAATGTTGGCGATGTTGATTGGTGCATCCTACAAATCGTGTGATGAACATTTTCTCATAATCCCTCCCATAGATGACTCCTGACAAGATGCAATGTATTGGTGTGTGATATGAATAGCTAACAGACAGAGAGAGAGGAGAGGGAAAGAATGAGAGAGAGGTAGATAGAGTAAGACATGACAGATAGGGAGATGAAGGTAAGATGGTAAAAAAGAGAGGGGTCAAAGAAGGATTGAAGAGATTTATCATGTTAATTATTAACAGCATACACATGAGGGAAACTATTTCATTAAGGCTGTATTCTGTTTTTCACACTGAAACATTTGCATTTGTAGTTTTTTTTTAAGTAAATAACTATCTAATAACATAACAAATAATGATTAGCAACTTGATTAGACAGCTAAATTAATATTGTTTTAGAGAAAACAATTCTCAGACTGGACAAAGATTTCCTCTTCCGTCTGCTGATAACTGTTTACAGTCCGATATTCATCTTAAAGTGGTGTTCACCACGGCGGCAAGCAGGAGGTTAGACCCACCCACTTCTGCGCGCACCTCTGCGGCACAAAATGTTGCGCAGGTACGCGCAAAAGTGGGTGGGAGACAATAAACGTTGCAATGGACGATATGCCGACAGCACTTTGTTAAAGCCTTTGTTTATAAAGATTAACAGCGAGGAAAAGGAGGAAATAATAGGCTATGTTTATACATCCATGTTATGGGTGCATGCTCTCAACAGAACTCGAGAGCAGACTGCTTCTATTTTCTTCCCGATCAACTTCCTCATTGCTGCGCTGAGCCTGAGTGCACTGTCCACCGGCACAGCCGGTTAGGCTACAGTGTAGCCTAGCTAACACAATGCATTAAGTTTTCTAGCATTACAAGCATACAACATTTTTATTTTATTTTCAGCGGATCTCTTAGTTTCACCAGTATTATGCTTGACAAACCGTTTGTTCCGATTTCAAAGTATTTATAAAAGATCAAATTTAGTATTCTCCATTGCCAAGCAAACGCCTTCCTCCCAACATATTTGTAAATGATAATATAAGTTATATTGTTTCGGGTACATATTAGTCCACTATATTCTTATTTTCGGGTAAATAACATGATCATTGTAGAAGCTGGCCAGATGGTCAGCCAGATGCCGGCGGCAAAAGTTCAACTGTTGAACTGTCTCCGCACGGCTAGGTGGCAGAATTTATGGGCGTTCCAGGGCATGTCCAGCTCGCTCCTGCTGCCCTATTTGCGCCTGCTGCCGCTGCAAGTGTATTTGGGTTTACTGCCGCGGCACCAACACACCACTAGTGTGAATGCCCCTTAAGCAAGAATGTCATTGGCGTTGAGTTCGGCTTATCTATATGAACAGATAAAAAGCTAAATCGTAGTCAGACTATAATCAGTTTTTCTGAGGCAAACACTATTTGGACTATACACATACTACAAACAAAACCACAATTTTTCTGGTACTAATATCATGTGCTGCCGCCTAATAATTCTGCATATTCATATGCAGATATCTGTTAATAGAGATTAAGTCCTGCTAATAGTCCACAGAAATGGGATTTGTCCTGTTTTTTTATTTGGTCGACTTGTGTTCAAAATGTGCTGAAGTTGCCTTTTTTATACACACAGCTATGGAATGTTGTTCCTCCCCCAAGGAATACATGTATGATTACAGTCGAAAAACCATTTGGTCCTCAATGCCACAACATGCCAACATGCCATGCTTTAGTTTGCAAAGTTTTATACAAGATCAACAATTTACTTAATTGTTTGCAAGAATATATGTCAAATTTGTTTGTAGACCAGCCCATTTACCCTTGTCACTATCGGTAAAGATACAATCACAATGAATTACCTGAAGCTAAATCTGCTGCCGTGCGTGGAAGGCATCTGTTGCAGTGGTTGCCTGTGTGCCACCTGCTAACTATCTCCATCCCTGTGTATCAGTGTGAGCATGCGCTACTGTGTGTAATGTATGAGAGATAGAGACAGAGATAGCAATACGTAGAGAGACAGAGATCTCTACAGTGTGTGTGCAGCTGGTGGGTATTTGAGAAGCTAATTGCCTGTAGCTACCTTAGTGTGTAAGCATGCATGTGAGGGTGTGAGCCAATGCGTGTACAGTATGTGTGTGTGTCATACAGGATAGCAAGCCAGCGGCAGAAGCAATAGTGCAGTCGGAGCTTGCCAGTCCCCTGGATGTTAGCGCTGCCTCTCTCAGCTGTTGGACGAAGCCTTACTGTAGGTACAAATGTGGTCACCAAAGTTTGATGTCTGACAGAATGTCATTGTGTTTTTAACTAGTACTGTATGTGTTTCAGTGTTAGTATTTTTACCATGGCATCTTGAATATTCATTTATACAGGTTTTGCTTTTCTGCTATGTGGTTTTTAGTCAGCATGCTGGCATATTCAGTGTAAAAGCAAGGACTTCCAGAAGGATTTTAGTCTAGTATATTAGAGCGTTGAAAAGGAAGGCAAATTTGCAGTGTTTTATACAGCATTTCCATTTTGCATTTCCATAAGGACTACCAGATTTGTTTGTGTTTATTTATACCGTGTTTCCAATGGAACGTGCTGGGATTCTTTCACATGGTATTATGGTGTGCATGTGTGCATCCACCATGTGTGCACTCGCGCGCGCGCGCGTGTGTGTGTGTGTGTGTGTATGTGTGTGGGGTTGTGGTTGTGTTCGGTTTCAAATAGCACTGAACTTGAGCTGGCAAGTCATCATGTGATGACTAAACGTCTATGCAAAAGAGGTGTGATACGAGGAGAATGGAGGAGGCGGAGGAAAGAGATTTAGCCTTGACATGATGTGACATGAAAAATGAACTAACAACCAGCAGCTTCTGTCACAGGCTACTGTAGTGCTTCCGTCCCAGCTAAGCAGTAACACATAAAGAGATGTGGGAGGTTGCCTTGAGCGATCGCAGGCCGGGGAGACGGAGACGTGCTGGACAGTAGGCAGTGAGCTGATGAGCCCATTGTTGTCCCGCTGCACTCCTCTCCCATATCTTCACATGCCTTAGTTTTAAGGTGAATGTGTGCTGAGTGTGCGCAGACATCTAGACAGCTAAACAACAAGGTTGCAGTAGAGGGCAGATGGGAGGTGATGTGGGAATAACAGATTAGTCAATAGTAAAGGAATAGTTTGGTTCGGGAACAGACGAGGAATGGTGAGCAGATGGGTCCGAGACAAACAATATCAGAACTAGAGGATAGAGGATTCATTATTTTAAATAGCATGTAATTCAATAAGCCTGAGTGATTCTTTTTTTAGAAGGGCTTGACAATACCGATGGCCCAAAGGCCGTAATAAAGGTTATGAGTTAAATTCGACTGACGACTGAGATGAGCATAAGAAGTTTTCTCAAACTGTACAATCTCTTATTAAAATTATAGCTAGCTATGAGTATTTTATATTTGCTTCTTCACTGTTTGTAAATTATCAAAAGTTAGGCGCACCACTAATTTACGTAAAGCAGTGGAAGGGAGGGGAAAGATTGTTGCACCTGGGTGGTGCTTGTGTAGCCTGGCTCCACCCAACATTTTCTCTCAGATACATTTTATAAAATGAGATTCTATAGTCTGGAAGCCCTGTGTGCATAGACGTTTTCACAGCCACCCTGCTGGCGGACAAATCACAGTGGGTTAGTGAGATGATGTCAAGCATGTTTTTAAATGGTGGTAGAGCTAGATGAGGCAATCAAACAGTTGTACCAATGCCTATTGGTTAACGCCTATTGGTTAAAAATAGTTATCATAGGTCAAAGGTCTACATTCAGTAGAAGAAAACAACTGTTAACACTTCCCAATAGAGATTTTCGAGTGGCGTTTTACTGTGGCCACCCTAAGGCACACCTGTGCAATACTCATGCTGTCTGATCTGCATCCTTATGTGCCATGATCCACCTGTGAGGTGGATGGATTATCTATTTGTGAACAATATTTGAGAGAAATAGGCGTTTTGTGTACATAGAGAAAGTATCAGATCTTTGAGTTCAACTCATGATGAATGGAGGTAAAAGTGTTGCGTTTATAAATTTGTGCAGTGTAATATAACATGAAAATATTTGCAAGTCGCACTGGTGCGCCTGTAAAATGTAGTCGCACTGTCTCCAAAAATGGTCACAAAATGCGACTAATTGGTCGCAGTCTAAAGCCCTGAATTAAGGATTAAACATGTTAAATAATAAATAATAAAACATGTTCTTTGGTTTTTTTTTCTAAAACTGAACAATTAAAGTTTCGGAGGAAGAAATAGTAAAAAACTATCTTCGGGCCAATACGTTTTAAATCCAATGATAGGGGGCCACGGGCAAATGAGAACGTTGGCCCGGGGCCCCTAAACAAAAGTTTTACAACATATGCTATAACACATTTGTTTCACTAATGATGTGTCATGTCTACATAATCACATCACTTCTCTGTGGGGTACAGCTTTACAAAATTGTACATTCAGGTGTGGTGGCCTATAAAATACAGTACATTGTGCATGCATATGGTAAGCTAACCTCTGGTCAGTAGCTTGTATTTTATACAAAAATGTGGGAACCCTATTGAACCCTATTACCAGACATATTGGGTTTTTCAATTATGATTCCAGGAGAAAAAACGAATGCCTGTTTTTCTCAAATGACCTTCCACAGCATAAACATAGCAACATTTATAAAGAAAAATGTGTTCGTTTTCAGAATAGGCAAATTGCTCTATCTAAAGTACATGATAATTTTCTAAAGCAGCAGAAATAAAAAAATGTTTTCTTGTTTGCACACAATATACTGTACAGTACAGTACAAGAAATATTATTGGTGTGATTTGTGGAAAACATGGAATAATTTGCTTCATAAGCTTTTCGTGTTTAATTACTTCATCAAGGTTAATTTCAGTAGTATTATTTGTGATGGATAAGAGTTTTGGAATGGGGGATACCCATCACTGCGTCTATTCATAAACAGGTATCTCTGGGTTCTATATCTTTTACATTGCTCCCGCTCTGTTAATCATAATTAGTGACGTATTAATGCCCAATAATCCTCTGGATTCACTTTCGCTGATCTTTCTTCCTGCTATTGATGGTTCTCTTTAGCCCTTTTTACATCGCGTGTTCATTACTGTTCTGTCGAAATGGGACAGAGGCAGGATGTTTTATTGTTGTTCCACCTCTGAACCAACAGCAAAGGTAGTCACCATTTTTCAAACAACTTTGTTGAGTCAGTCTTCAACACTACAGTGGTATTTATAGCATTAATAATTAATATGTCTCTGGTTCCAGAAAGCCGCTTTGCTACGTAAAGGACACACTGGCGCGGCGATATCCCCCCATTTTTTGATTCAGTGTAAGCCAACGTGACATAATTAACGACATTATTTGATCTCTGCTTCAAAAGAGCTACTGTCTTGGTAATCTCACCTTTCTTTTTCTCGCCTGCCTACTGTATGTTGACACATGCTTTAATTTTCTCATTCCTTGGCTTGTCTTTCCCTGCTAATTCGGAGGTGATGCCATAACCTCAGATCACAATCTCTATAGTGAAGTTTTACATTGCAGATCTAAAGGAATGTGTGTTAATTGGAACAATTGTTGGTTTTTTCTTGTCAAACCCCCCATGACGTATAATGTGTAAGTTATGTTTTGAAGCCTTCCAGTATTTTCAGTAAGATGTAGGGCTTACACAACAAGTAATATTCATTGTAAATTCTGGAGGTATGGAATTCCTAACCATAATGAGACTTAAATGGCACTGTTTTGTTGAATGGTCTTATAATGAAAGCTGTAGCTAGCTCCAAAATAATTTATGTATAATAATATAGTCCATCCATCCATCCATCTTCATCCGCTTATCTGTAGTCAGGTCGTGGGGGGGCGCAGCTCCAGCAGGGGACCACAAACTTCTCTTTCCCGAGCCACATTATCCAGCTCTCACTGACTGACTGAATATGTACAGTATATCATAAAAATAATAAAAACCTTACACTAAACACTACACTGGACCATAATACTGTACTGTAAGTAAATTATCTGTAAGCACAGCAAACAGTTATGTGATCTGGCATTTACAAGTACTCTAAGATTAATTTGTAACCAATTAAGTCCAATCAGAAATTTCACAATCCTTGATGCAATCTCATAATAGCGTTATTTATGTGTTCACAATCATCCTCAAATAGGCATGTGAGGTGACTCACACTAATGGTATGTCATTACTATAACACTGCAGTGGGCTTCAGTGCACCATGGAAGAAGTCATACATTGTAGATATATTATCCTAAATGAATATGCATGGATATTTGTGATCCCTAGGACCTTTGTAGCAATATTTCTTTACATAATATGGCTGGGGGATTTCTACAAAGAGCACTTGAACATTATTTGCATTTGTTTTATAATTTGTAAAGCTACTAAGCCAGCAAACTTAGTCATAGATTGCTTCCAATCAAACATATTAATTTATATGTTCCGTGTGCATCTGTGTTGTGACGGTGTGGCACCTGACTGGTTGAGTTACATGGTGGTCAGCCTGTCTGTAATTTTAGCAAGCTAACAACTGCTATTATTACAAAAACCTTTGCATATGTGAGTTTTTTAGTAATACTCCCAGCTGTAAAAGTATGATTCTACTGTCACCACCCAACTTGTTTGATTAATATCAGCTTCACATGGATGCAGTTCCTGGGGCTAGATGGCAGGAGGCAGCATGGACTAAACAGTACAGTAACTGTTCTAGTCCCAATGCCACAGCACTTCTAGCCAGCCAACAGTAACAGTGCTACTTACAATGCTACATCTAGACCAGTGATTCCCCTCCTTTTTCCCTTGGAGCCCTTACCCCCTTGCTACATCTAGCCAACCAAACAGTAACAGTGCTAGTCTTGGTGCTATAGTACTTATATAGCCAACCAAACAGTAACAGTGCTAGTCTTAGTGCTATAGTACTTATAGCCAACCAAACAGTAACTGTGCTAGTCTTAATGCTACAAGTACTGTAGCATTGGGACTAGCACAGAATTGTTTGGTTGGCTATAAGTATTGTAGCATTGGGCTGTTTGGTTGGCCATATGTACTGTATGCTACAGTACATATGGCCAACCAAACAGCAACTGTGCTAGTCCCAATGCTACAGTACATATAGCCAACCAAACAGTAACTGTGCTAGTCCAAATGCTACAGTACATATGGCCAACCAAACAGTAACTGTGCTAGTCCCAATGCTACAGTACTTATAGCCAACCAAACAGCAACTGTGCTAGTCCCAATGCTACAGTACTTATAGCCAACCAAACAGTAACTGTGCTAGTCCAAATGCTACAGTACTTATAGCCAACCAAACAATTCTGTGCTAGTCCCAATGCTACAGTACTTATAGCCAACCAAACAGTAACTGTGCTAGTCCAAATGCTACAGTACTTATAGCCAACCAAACAATTCTGTGCTAGTCCCAATGCTACAGTACTTATAGCCAACCAAACAATTCTGTGCTAGTCCTAATGCTACATCTAGACACCCAAACATTAACTGTGCTAGTACCAACATATGCTACTTCTAGTCGGGTCATGTCAGTACTCGCTGACAGTGATATTCTTTGCTTCCTGTCTGTTGAAACTGTAATTTCAGCTGTTATTGGAATTTGTAGTATTTACTTATGATAACTGGTACAGTAGGTCATCTAAATCAAACACAACTAAACCAAACAGCCAATTGACGCATGTCTCCACAAAATAAATTGAATATTGCACTTTGAGTGACTGTATTGTGCACCCTACTTGAAATAGTTAATGACGTGATCAGCATATAGGCCATGCAAGGACTCACATAGATATTAAATGCAACAGGCACAAGATACGTACATTTGGCAGTTTGTTTCAGATAAATATGCTGCCTAATAGTCATTATTTATTTTAGAATGTCCTGTAGTCTTGCAGGAAAAGACTAAAGGCCCTTATACACCAAGCGCGACGCGAAAATGCGATGCGAAAAAGCGACGGTTAATTATTTTAAATGCATTATAGTAAATGACACCATTTACATACAGCGCAAATGTTCGCAATGTGAAAATGCGACATATATTTTATTCGCTTCAAGGTCGATTTTTTTTAACTTTCGCCAGCAATGAAATTGGTTTAACCAATCACAACGAACTATTGTCATGTAATTATGTAACTATGTCACATGACAATAGAGGAGCTGTTTACATTCTGTTTACATTACAATCAGCCGGTAAAGCTGTGAAATGCCCCTATCTTGTGGTATTCACAACATCTTTAAGTTGAACTTTTCTGAAAGCTTCGTTCATGAGTTCCCATGTCCTAACTAGTTCCATTTGAACACATCATTTACTGATATGCAGTCTGCTATTCATCAATCTACACCCCAGTTTTCCTGTTAAACAGTGACATGTTTCCATTGTGTCTCTCTAACATGTCTGTCTCTCTCTGATATCTCTGTCTTCCTCTCTGTCCATTCTCCTCTTCCTCTACTTACGTAATGTAGTCACCTCGTCTAGCTTCCGTCAGCAGAGGACAGGAGAACTGTCTCTCCGTCAGTATTGTTCTAGGCATGTTCATGTCCATTGTGTTCCATCAGACTCACAATGTGTAAATGCAATGCAGGTTGCCTATAATGCTGTAGAATAGGAGATAATGCTACAATACATTGCAGCTCGGAAGTCGATATTTCCGAGTAGGTTTTACCGACTTCCAATCTAAATGTGTCCCAGTGCATCTGCTCTAGAAAACACGGACGTCCGCAGCAAACTGATGTTTATAACAAGTCTCTAAACTTCACCAATAATTTACTGAGGACAAAAAGCTTTATGTTCACAGCGCCATTAGTCAAGAGCAATGCTGACACTAGAGCAGCTTATTGAACAGATTTTCACACCAAGAGAGACGGAAGTAGGCCCAGGCTATAGAATAACGCATGCTTGCAAATATGTTTCAAAACACAAACGCTACATAAAGTAGAAATATTGAAGATGTTTTTGGTTATTGTCAACTGTGTGCTCACACACCGTCACATTGCTGTGACGCCGTCATGTGTGTTTATGTTGGCGAACTCGGGCTTGAAAAATCTTGCCAGAGTTTGCGACTTGGAATTCCGACTTGAAAGAGTGTCCCATTTCCATGTCGGAGGTAGTAGGTAGTAGGTCATTTTTCCGAGTTCTGAGTGCAATGGATTGCACCATAAATCACCATACATTTTGATTAGTGTTGTGATTTTAGCCTGCAGCCTGCATCATTATGATCATTTTATCCTTGGTAATACTGGAGTTAAATTGTGCTCTTTCTTCCTGTATGATTGCTGGTACTGTGCATAACTATGTGTTTCTTAAACACTATAAAAAGGCAACAGAGATAATTTGAATGTCCCAGGTGGTTGTCACAATACGCACTACAATCATGCAGAATGGGGCCCTCCACCGCTACTTACTGTATTAAAACACGGCTCACATGCTGACATTTTAAATAGACTACACTGTTCAAAGGCCGAATACTCCGAACTGAGTTTTTACCCCCACCACCCGTAGGCGCAGGGAGGCGACCCTCTTGTCTACCGGGGTAAACGCCAACGTAGCGGTGCTCAGCCGCGGACTTGTGAGTATCCCCACACCCGCCCGACGTCTCACACCCTGGGCAACTCCAGAGTAGAATAGAGTCCATCCCCTATCCAGGAGTACGGTTCCTCCCACGAGTGGTGGGCCCATGGGATGGAGAGGGAGGTGCCACGTTGCTTTTTCGGGCTGTGCCCGGCTGGGCTCCGTGGCAAACCCAGCCACCAGGCGCTCGCCGGCGAGCCCTCCCTCTTGGCCTGGCTCCAGACGGGGGCCCCGGGCTTCCTGCGGGCAGGGTAACTCCTTCTCTTTGTACGTTCTTCATGGGGGTCTTCTGAACTATACTTAGTCTGGCCCCTCCCCTGAGACCACTTTGCCTTGGGAGGCCCTACCAGGAGCACCAGGCTCCAGATAACACAGCCCTCAGGTTCATAAGGGCACCCAAACCTCTCCACCACGATAAGGTGATGGTTCCTGGAGAGGCACAATATCAGCAGCAGGCTATAATTTCCTTTGCAATTTAACTTGAACCAAATAACTCTGCATATGACAACATTGTAATATTTCTTTATATTCATATAGCCTATGTTACAATAGGTTTTACAGAATTAGGAAAACAATGTTCAAGCCTGATGATTCCTTACACAAATCACACGATTCCCAGCCTTTTCCTCAGTCACAGTGAGGAATACAGCTTAATTAAACACTGGAATTGGATCGGTACTCAGTATCGGACAATACGTAGATAATACTCAAAATTTGTAGTTTGCTTTTAATGTGATTTATGTTACATGTAATGAACACCATCATCATATCTGAATATCATCAGAATCATTTGGTTCGTTTGATTACACTGTAGACTCAAAGCAGCCTGTATTAATATGTTATTGTCTTGTTTGAATGTCTTTACTCTGATTCTACCCCGCATGCAGCATGGTAATGTGCAATTGTGTACATTCTCTGTCAACAGGGCATCAACATAGTGGGGCCCAGTAATGCAGAACCACCTCTTTGTACACCCAGTCCAGCCATGTACCAGTTGGATATTGTCCTGAAGAAAGGGTCCAACCTGGCCATCCGAGACAGGACCGGTAGGGGCTCAGTTGATTTGCATGGCTTTCTCCTAGTGGTCTGCTTTCCTCTATGGTGGCCTTCTTAACTACACAAAAATATTTAAATAAGTCTTTATTTGTGTATTGTGCTCATTTTCACATCGCTGTAAATACTACGGTCCCCACAAAATCTTGACATAGCTGTAGGTTATATGACACATTTCTACTCCCTAAAATAGACCTGCCCTTGCCTAAACTGTATATGGGCCCGCTTCCACTGACATGCATCAGTGTCTCACGCTTCTGGCGTGTGATACAAGGGTTTTATGTCCTGTCTCACGCTAGCATGAAAAGAAAAGTACTCCATTAACTTCAATGCATCTTACGCCAAAATACAGCTGTAATTTACAGGTCATATTTTGTCAATATTACCGATTCTGAAGTGAGAAGTACTCCATTAACTTCAATGCATCTTACGCCAAAATACAGCTGTAATTTACAGGTCATATTTAGTCAATAATACCGATTCTGAAGCCAAAGTTGACAACGCTGCATTTATACATACAGCAACAGCACCAAGCAAGTCTCTGTTGAATGTTTATGCATTGTAAGTCGCCATTCTTTGTCTTTGGTACCGAGTTATACTGTACTGTAACATACAGATGTATATGTACAGTGTGTGTGTGTGTGTGTGTGTGTGTTTACGTATGTTGAGGCACTATTTTAATCTAATTTTGGTTTTATTTTCTGTTTAACTACTAATGTCTCAATGACTTCTTATAGGGTATATTGACTACAACCTGTAGTCACTTTTGCTGTAGCCTATGTATGCATTTTCTTTCTGCTCTTTCTCTGCGCACCACCACATTTATTTATCCCTCTATCGTATCCTACACACAAATTTAATATTGTTACAATTAGGCTATTTTAACTTTCAACTAAAACATCATAGTCAGTTCCACACATAAGGTTTTAGGTGGGCATATCATTATCTGTTTTCCACACATATTTAGAATGTAACCCATGTTTTCAGGAAGGAGATTCATTATTAATTTATGAGTACAATAGATATGAACCAGATCTGAAGTGAACAAGATATTGTATCTGATCCCACAGACATGTTTAGATAAGATCTGGTGATGTGTGGTTGGGCATTCAGACAGTGCACGGTGCATATTCCCTGCAGAATCATTGAGTCACAGAAAAGTGGAGAGGTCTGCAAAGCCTGGTGGTGGGAAGGGGAAACATCCCTCAAACAGTTCGCTCCCAACTTTCTGTCAGTGTGTCCTTATTCTCCAGGTCTCTCTATTGTCACTATCCCTAAAAAGGCCAAGACGCTTACATGTTCCTGCTCTTTTTTTTTGCTGCCTCTCTCTTTCCAGACCTTCTCTTTACAGGTTTTCACTTGCTACAGTATGTGTGTGAGCTCTGTGGGTGGTCGTCTGTAGCATGTTAATGGGGAATCCCTAACAGTAATGCATATAATGGCCTCATTAGCAGATAGCCGCTATTGGAACTACTATGATGACAGATGTTGAAATGACATGCAACCACGCAGACACGCACACACACACGCATGCACACACACAGAGTGATCCTTCTTTCCCCCAGGATAATGAGCAGTGAACTGGACAGCACATCTGTCTTCTTCTTGGGCGAGGGAGAAAGGGGGCAAGGAGGATATAAATGACAAAGCATACTTTTTACGATACCTCCAAAAGGCTGTGCACGTGCACATACCAATGTGCATTGACTACATGTGCTGAGCAATCACAGCACTGAGGAATCAAAATACAGGCTTAGTGCGCATGTGTTAAGTGAGTTAAGAGGAGGAAGTGAAGTTTACTTTGAAGAGCTCTCACTGTGTATTCGGTAGTGCACTTTGGCCTTAAGAAGTCATTGTTTCATGGAGTAGTATACAGTTCTGATTGGCTTCCATGCTCTGCACAATATAGTTTGGTGACCAGTGTCTTGTCTGGAATGAGAACAAATTTAAACGAGAAAGTATGCTAAATATAACATGTTACAATTTTTCTCTGGGTTGTGTGCATGGATGTGCAGTTTTGAGCTCTGCCAGGGATATTACATTCTGGTTTGTTTTGGCTACAGTACTTCTACTCACCAACTGTGCTTGCCGAGGAAGGAAAATACCATATGTATGCCATACAAAAACAAATAGCTGGTGTACGTATGCATTTGTGAGCTGTTTGTAAGTATGTACACAAATATATATATATATATATATATATATATATATATATACAGTATCTCACAAAAGTGAGTACACCCCTCACATATTTGC
>JAODUK010045395.1:0-41318 GCA_027564635.1 Typhlichthys eigenmanni
GGGCTTACCAGGTCTGTCCAGAGTCTTCCCCCATCCCTTGACCCAACTCACCACCAGATGGTGGTCGGTAGCCAGCTCAGCAGTGTTTATTGTTACATAGGCTAATTCATTTCTGTCAAGACAACCTTTTTACATTTAATCTTATAGAAAAAAAGTTATATATATTTATTTACAGTAGGCTGTTGTTGGTTTACATGGCTGTTTAGGTTTAATAGACTGTAGGTTTTGTGTTTTACCTTTGCAACATAAACAAAATAACAAATACATCTTAAGAGGAATGGAAGATGAGACCTGGTTTTATTGTTTATTTCAAACCGGGCATGGCATGTTAAATTTGTAACACCGGCCCTAAACAATTACATTGTGTTACGACCTGGCTCATAGGCCGTAAACCAAACAAACCAAACTCTTAACTATCTAACAGAATAACCCAGAATGAGGTGTGAAAGTCTGTAGATGTATGTACTGAATATATGTGGTGCGTGTTGCATGCTAACCAAACTAAGAAACAAACCAACCAACAAACAGCATGTGTGGTGCCAGGAGAGTCACAGGGACAGTGTGCTGCAACACACCTATATAAGTGACAAGCACTTAATTAGCCTAATTAGGATATTTACAGCCAAAAAGGACCACAGGCCTGCTGAAACCAAGCAGGGCCGTGACAATTGTTAAAACTGTACAGTATACCGTATCCTGATATATGATTAGTGTAAAATACTACTGTATAAATATAGTGTGCGTATACAGTATAGTTCTATAAGATCATTTAAACCTACCCTTCTGCCTTGTGTAATGCTGTACAGCATGCGATAGGCTGCAGACTCTTAGCTGGTAAACCGGTCAATCTGTACCATAGATGGGATATTGAAAGCTGACTTCACGCTGGGTCCTCAGCGCCGCAGATGTCCATACATAAACGGCCACTTAGCATGCCTGTGAATAATGCATGGTCAGACACCGCCTCCACCCTCTTTACTCAGCTTTTCCTTTATTTCCAAGCCTAACGGCAACTGTCTGACAAGATCACATCGTTTCCCGTCGCTCTCCCAAAATCCATCCACCGCCAAGGACTCGGGGTGCAGCTGTCTTGTTACTAATTTTCTTACTGCCTGACATTTTCTTTTTTAAACGTGCTCTGTACTGTCAATGCTATTTTAAACGTTAATATAGCAGCCAACCAACTCTATTCGAAAGATAATAGTGAGGTAATGGTATCCTTAGTGGATAATGACGCTCTCTCTGCGTGTCGTCATCAAAGCTCTTTAGTTTTATGTTTACATATCCTGGCCGGCTGTGTGTGCATGTTAGTGTGTGTGTGTGTGTGTGTGTGTGGGGCCCAAGTTTGCTTGGTGTATAATCCCCCCCACTCTTTGGGGAAAGTATAAAGACGCGAGAAGTCACCTTCATTTAATTATTTTCTCTTTTATTTTTAGTTTAAAACCTCGAGGGAATCTTTGCTATGTACACTAACCGAGCGCCCAGGTATATTTCCGTGTCGCTGTGGCAACGCCGACACACGTGTCACCTTTTTTCTAAAGCACATTCCCCCCCTCCCACCACCACCCCTGCAACCCATCCTCCCCTGGGGAAGCTGTGGCATTGTGAGTTTTCTTCACAGCTGCGAAGATGGCACGCCTTCACTTTACGATAGTTTGACCGTCGTGTGTTTTGTTTGTGTTTAGTGTGAGGTTGCAAATACAAAACACAGGTTGACGTGTTTTTTTTAAGCAGAAAATAGATCTGCTCTACGAATCCATGGAACACCAATCCACTGCACTTAGTCAATAAAGCTAATACCTTCATGTCACACCTACAGTAGATTCAAGTCAAGTGTATTTATATAGCCCTTAATCACATTGCAGTCTCAAAAGGTTTCACAGCCCACATTTCACATGGAAGCAAACAACACCCCCTTAACCTGCTCCTCCCTCCGGGCAAGGAAAAACTTCCATTAAAAACCCCATAGGGAGGAAAAAAGGGAAGAAACCTTGGGAAGGGACCACAGAGGGAGCAATCCACCCCTCCAGGACAGTTAGGATGCAATAGATATGTAGATACCGTAGATCTCCTCCTACAGGGAAACCACATGACTCAGTGTATATCCTGAGGTCATGTCTCTATATACTGTAGGTGTGTGGGGGATCTGAGACTTCTGCATTTATATATTCCAGGATTTAGAAATTGAAATCCCCTGTATTTTTGGAAAAGCTTTTATTGTGATGAGACAGCCGTATGCCTTCTCTTGCCGTCAGATAGCCACTAAATCTGCAGCCGAATCCTACAGCACGTGCACGCGTATACACGCCCTGCTCCCGGGCGTCCCCGGCAGGGTTATTGATGGCTCTCGACTGTGGCGGTGATGGGCACGGTGCTAGAATCATCGCTGAACAGGAGGTACACCTTACTACCACAAGCCCCGAGTCCCCATATCTCATTATTCGCACGCACGCACGCACGCACACACAAGCACACATACAGTATGCAAAACCACACACAGACATTCCCAACCCCATACGAAGCACACTGCAGTCAGTTTCACTGCAGTGCATACTAAATGGGACACACACACACACACACACACAAACAGGTATATATATTTATCTATCAATATATCACAGGCAGGCATGTGTTATTTACCTGCTTACATGCAAATTGGGCATTAAAATGCACACGAGCGAACTACCACTTCCTCTATTTTTACACACACACATTCGCGGATGACACCTGAATAACAAATCGAGCTATCTCTCGTGCGCGCCCTCGAGCACGTGTCACATGTAGATATGGAACGTGCGCCGCGTGCTTGGTTATCAGCCGTGGTTTCCGAGCTGCCTATGAACTACAAGCTAAGCTAAGGATAAGCTAAGCTAAAGCCTGAGCTCTAAACGGCGTCGCGTCGGAAGGTTCCGGAGGGACCCGTGCCGTGTGTGTGTGTGTGTATGTGTGTGTGTTACCTCACACGCTCACAACCGAGCACCCGGGCCGCCTCGTCCCCCGGGGCGACGGGTCTCGATACGTAACCCGTTTTACCGGCGTGACTGAGGAGCTTTAGGTACCAATTAGCATATGCATTCACATCTCCCATTCCTAATTATACACTGTGAGCGATGTTAGAAAGGGCCTGGAACCTGTTAAAAGGGCTAATGCTCTAGGGTTAGCTTGGGGTTGCGTGGGGCTGAGGGGGGGTAAAGTTCTGATCCCACGCTCTGTCAAATGAATCTTTAGACCCGAGTGACCTAATTAGGCGGGTTATAAATCACGCATCCTGCCCCCCTCCCCCTCTCTCTCTCTCCCCTCCTCCCACGGGCGTGTGCATTCTGCCAGTGGTGAGGTATGGCGGCTCAGAGCTCGACAGGAAGGCCGAGCTAACCTCCCCGGCTCCTGGAAACATCAAGGTCAGGACAGAGCTCCAAGGACTGTGGTGAAAACTTTTGTCAAGCAAGCTAACTTTTTTTATATGTGCAGTTATATACGGTATGTGGTTGTTTGTGTGGGGGACAGTCGACTCACAGAGCTAAATTGTTACACTGAAACTGTACAGTTCAATCTAGGCTTTTGTTAGAAGATTGTGGTATGATTTTATGTTTTGGAGACAAGACCAGGTTTTTCTTACATTTTGTAAAATAGATTAGAGTTTTGATGGTTATCACAGCCTTTGTTCCTGTAAGACCATCAAATTGCAGGTTCTATTTATATGCATGTATGTATAATATTTATTTAAGAACTAGGTAAGGTGAGTACTTATTTGTAGAACCTTTTAATCAAAGTTTTCTTCTAAAAGATTTTAAAAAGAGGGGCTCCATTTCTAGTATGTTCTGGTGTGTTTTGGTGTCATATGTGCCAAGGGGGCAGTTTAATAAATGACTGAATCTCTAGCGCTATGCACAACGATAAAGGACAGAGTCTTTATCAAGGCCAACAATCCACCAGACACCTGGGTGATGACAGCACGGTAACATTCAGCTTCCCTGTTTACGTCAGTAGTCAGGTTATTAAACGCAGACACACCTGCTTAAGGGGATGCAGGGGTGGAGGGAAGAAAAAGCCTTCGTCTTCCACATAATTAGAGGCAAACACTCTCTCATCTTGGCACACACGGACAGACACTGTGACATGGGGGACAAGCCGCAGAATAAACCATCTGTCGCTAATGCTTTATTCTTGGAGCTCGTGTTTGATTCAATCAGCTAAAGCCGGTCGTTTGGTACAGAGGCGAGCGTCCTCGGAAAATGTCTCTGCATCTGGGGAGCCGTTAAACAACTTCTCTTTCATAAAACGCGGCAAACGCGTCGTCTTTGTACGACTGAAGTGTATTCCCGCCTGGCTCGCGGTAAATTTTAAAGTGGATATATGACTTTCTGCCTCTGAAAACGCCAGTATCTCAGACTAAGCTCTCTGTGCCACACACACACACACACACACACACACACACACACACACTAACTTGCAACGTGCGGCTATGAAAACAAATAAGAGGAGCATGGATGCACCCAGGGCCCTATTTTACAACCGACGCAATGCGGCGCAAAATGGGAACACAAGTGTCTTTGCTAGTTTCAGGCCGACGCAGTTGTCATTTATTTAGACGTTGTCTAAATAGCAAATGCACTTGGGCCCATTTGGGCGCCCGTGGGTGTGTTGGTGTAAACATGAGGTGTGGTCTAGCGCATTGCTGGCGCACTGCTATCTTGAGGCAGCGGAAATAATTGCACGATTGACCAGCAAAAACCTGGTTTAAGTCAGCGCGAAGCGCAAAATGAATATGGTATCGCCTATGGCAGGTGGAACATGTGTGTACACTCTGCTTGTTACACATGCAGGGACGTGCAGGAGCGCACAAATATGCAAAGGAAAGAAAATGTATAGAGTACAATGTGAAATATCATTAGTGTGTAACCTACATCAACATATTTTAGGGATCCCGGTATTGCGTTAAAGGTCCGCTCCAGCGCTTTCAGAAACCTGCCAGTATAAATGGAATCATCCAACGATGCAAGCGCGCCCGGACATTTTAAGGGACTGGGAGAGGACACTCTGATTGGTTTATCGTATTGTTACGCCAAAAACACCCATGAATAATGAAGAGAGTGAGTCCAACCCTTTTTGAAGCATGCGCCCGGCGCATTGACAATTTACCTGCCGTTAAAATAGCAAACGTGGACTTGGACACGCCCTAAATGCTATTTGCGCCATGCGCTTCAGAACGTGCGCTTAGATTGTTAAAATAGGGCCCACAGAGTGTGATGTCATTCTCTCCTCAGGACGCAAACACTTTGTTTAAAATATTGTAAACGCACCTTTAAAACACAACCGCCTACAAAAGCATGACAGGGGGTAGAGAGGAGTTCTAGCCAATCAACATTCAGGCACGATAGGAAAAAAAAACAAAACAAGGATGTTGTTTTTAGTAATAAGTAAGTAATTCCGTATTAGGCTACATGACGTGAGCCTTTGTGTTCTGCTTGCCAAACAGCCTTCCCCTCCCCTCCAGAACAGCGCTTCACACACGTGATCACGCCGAGGTTAACCATGTGCCAATCATCTTAGCGCAAGCATCCTATGCACTTGGCGTAGCGTAGCGTTTCGCTACAGGCGGCTTGTCACGCTTACGCAACAAATTGCACGCTCGTCAGGGGTTGGTGCCTGTGCTGTTAAAGTCAGCTGGTCACACCAGAAGTTCCTGGGAGCTACTAGCAACAGCATCAACTGCAGTTTTACTTTGACATCCAGACCAGATTGTTTTTTTTTTGTTGTTTTTTTTTTTGTGTGTGCTTAATTCAACATTCAGCCACCTGTAAGAGAAAGAGAGGGAGATCCTAAGTAAAGTATTAAGTATAATATTCACTAAAGGAAATTACAGAAAAAGCCAGACGTTAAACGATATATCCAGACAACCTTGTTATAATCACAGTAAGCCCCCCCACACACACACCAACACTATCCAGAGGCGGTTGCCACGGGGACGGCTGTCTGACAGCTGTGACAGGCTGGCTGCCTCCTAGGTAGACGAGAGACGGGGCAAACAGGCTGTGATTGGAGAACACCTCGGCCCGCGACTCCTCGGGGGAAATGTCCAGCAGCTGTTGTTGGTTGGCTGGTTGGCTGTGCAGAGAGGGTCGTAGGTGTGTGTGTGTGTGTGTGTGTTGTGAGGGGTTAGTGCTCGGCTTACGGCCCTGTCAGTCTCCCCCCCCCCACTCCCCCTTCCCCACCGTTCTTTCTGACTTTATTTAGTTAGGTTTGACTTTGGCCTGTCTACTGTGGCACGGTTCTAGCTCTACTCTATAGTGTTATGTAACACGGTACTCTTGTAGTATTGTATACAGTACTGTGCTCTATTACTCTGTGCCTTAACAGCGTTGCACTACTAAGGTAAAAGTGGGTTTTCCAGGAAGGCAGTGCGTACTGTACGATTTAGTATGGTATAAGTGGATGGTTTGTCACGCATGGCATAATTTACCATTACGAGCACAGCAGGCCCTTTCCGTAGGTAGTGAATAATGTGTATTATGCCTATGTATATGTATATGTATATGTATACATATACATATAAATATGTATATGTATGTAGGTAGACAGGCAGGGGGTTAGGCAGGTGGATAGGCAGGCAGGCAGGCAGGCAGGTACTTAGGCAGGCAGGCAGGCAGGCAGGCAGGCAGGCAGGCAGGCAGGCAGGCAGGCAGGCAGGCAGGCAAAGTCAGGAGAGTCTAGCATGTAGCTACTGGAACGATCCGACAGTGACTGACTGTTTGGCTGGGTGTTATATATGGTGGGTGATTAGTGATTGGTGGTAGAGAGCAGTGGCACAAGTCTCCGCCTTGGCATGCCTATGTCAGCAGGTGTAGACACGCCCCCTAGCCACCACTAACCCCTCAGCAGTGCAGGATCCCCACATAACAGTTGGTAACAAAAAGTATAATTGGGGCTTTTAGTACTGTAGGTAGCTACATAAATTACCCCATGCTTTAAGTGGATTAAAGTTTAAGTTAGGGTTGTCTGCATCAGTAATCACAGTCAAGAGCTCTGCAGGCTCACATTTCACACTAGATACTTTTTCTCTCTCTCTCTCTTTCTTTTCTCAATAAGATTTTTGCTCATGCTAGAAACAGAAAAGGTATTTTAAAATGAGGGAAGTCAGAGCAGACTTAATGCAGTCAAACCTTAAACATTTTTTATTTTTAGTGAAATATCAAATCCGTGCTAATACGTAAAAGTTCACAGCTCCTACAACTGCACGGCCCTACTTCTGGACCCGCTGCTTTTCAAATGAGAGTTTCCACACTGATAAATAATGCGAATCAATTCATAGAGGCAGAGCTTGCAAAGTCACAACCGTTTTAAACCAGGCTGCGCTGACACGCCGTGGCTCAACACAAACAAGTAAAACGCATCTCACGAGTGGTTTGCACATTTAACCTCCTTTGCCGGTGTCACCGAATGTAGACCCAGCACGCACGCTAAAGAATTACATCATTGTCACGGCAGTGTCCCCACCCGATAATGCACATGTGGATGGATGAGATGCTGTGGGGGGGGCGGGGCTTGCATGTTTGAATAATTCATGGCGGGGCGTAAAGGAATGCCTCGACATAGACGGGAGCGAGTGTAATCCAAGCCGCCAGACACGTTATCTGGCAGGGGAAAGGGTATTTACATACATCCATGCAGCCCCAAACGGTGTAGATGTCAAACGGCACTCCGCCGCTGAATCGCAGCTCGACACCACTCCGCGGTGAGGGCCGCCGCCCAAGGTCGCCCGGCTGAAAATGAGGCGTATCGCCTTTTTATTCCACTCATAGCAGAGAAAAAGAAAATAAAGACGCGCATAAATACATGAATAAAGCGCGCGCCCACTTGAGAGTGCCGTAGAAAATGCTTGGAGGGGGGGCGGGGGTGGACGGTTCGTCGGGATGGGGGGCGGCTTAAGGGAGACAAGAGCAACGGGTCACGTTGCGCTCTTGGCGTGTCTGGAAGGGTGGTGTTGCTGTTGACGACAGCTGAAATGCTTCTTCTTCTTCTTTTACAACATGGGTAAGAGATAAGCGTGCTGTGCTGCATGTGTTATCAGTTGTGAAGCTCCACGGCCAGATGGAGCGTCTGCTCGGGGGGGCCGTCGGGGGGAGGAACACTGACATGGGCACATTGAAAATCCCCGGGACTCTAGAAACATCCACCGGCTCAGAATGCAGGATATTTACTGTGGGCTGCGTGTGTGCGTGCGTGCGTGCGTGTCTGACGGCATGTCAGAGCATTGGGTTGAGGGGAGGGGCGTTTCAATTAACTCGTCCTCCTGAAGTTATATGGAATCAAAGAGTGTGTCAATGTCTCTGTTCTGTTCTTTAAGCTCCACTGTGAAGCCATTTCACTCGATGATTCATTTGAAATGCATGCTATATACGTATTACTAATATATCGAAATATAAATGGAGGATTCAACTCAAACACATAGCTGTAGGTCCCCCATTATGAACTGAATAATGGCTAAGTGAAGCCTTGTTAATTACCAAGCATCAGTGGTAACACTGATGTATTACCAATTAAAACCAAAACCAACTTGTAGAAAGGGCTGCTGTCACAATGTCTCATCTCACGGTGGTGAGAACTCCCACACACTTCACAGGTGACATGTTCGCTCTCCGGGTTTCCAGGCCCCTCCCCCTTGTGTGGTTGAGTGACAGCTCCCGGTGGCAGCCCTCCCGGGCAGTGGGTCTTAAACACAGCGCTCGGAGCCGCAGAGAGTCCCGGTGCCCACGGCAACACCAGCTGCTAGACTGATATCCCTCCGCAGGGGGCCTTGCCACTGCCTGCCTCTGTGTGTGTGTGTGTGTGTGTGGGGGGGGGGGACTATTTATTCATACGCACATCTCTATTTTCTCTCTTTTCTGTATTTTCCACTGTATGTCGTGCGTGCGTGTGTGTGTGTGATGTTTGAGCTAGGGATCATAGACGGCCTGAACAAGCTAGTTCAAGCTGTTGACTTTTAATTACGTTGTTTTTTGTCTTCTCTGAGCCACCAGTGAGGGTTGTGTTTAATTATACATGGGGAAAATGTGATGTGGGTGTTCTCAGGCGTTAGGAGATATGCCCCCTCCCCCCCACCCCCATTTCCAACCACACCCACCACAAACACACACACACACACACACATTCTCGTTTCTATTGATTTTGAGGCTGATAAGTTAGCACGCCGTTATCAAGCAGCTGCCAATGATTTTCGTGTTTAATGTCTGCTATTCCCAACGATTATCTTTGGATTATCTCCTGTCTTCGCCGGCTGCTTTAATGTTGTATTTTCAGTCCCTTTTCAAATCCACGTCGTTTGCAGAAGTGCCTCTTCAGAGCGTAACCTGAAGATAATCGCAGCAGAAGCTGGGGTGGTGTGGTTGACCTCTAACCAGCTAGAGGAACTGTTCTCCAGTTAACCTGAGTAGCAGGCTAGTAACAGATTTGTTCACTATCTGCCGGTAAAGCTCAATGCATTCAGTACCTCACCTTTAACCAGGAACTGCTTCTTAAAGTACAGTACATTCGATTACAATTACAGTTGACTGGGAATTGAACCCTAACCCCTTCAAAATCATTAAACCCATAATATCCCTTGCTGTTGTCGATCTACCATTACTGTATGCTACTGTACGCAACCTGAATCAGTATCTAAATCCCCATGAGCCCAAATTAATCACACCAAATACACATATTCTATTATGGAAATCTTCAGCACAGTTGCTATGTTACGGAGTATGTACAGTTACTGGCTTTGTCCCTATCTTAACTAATGAAGCACACGTGGTTCTTTACACCTATTAAAGGAGGGCGTTTGCATTTTCTCCAACACACAGAAAATGCATTGATTGGAAGCAAAGAGTGTGAAATATTCAGTGTCTGACATACTACATGGTTAGATAGTGTGACATATGGAGAAGAATGGACATTTGTATTAATATACATTAAAATGTTTGTATATCTTACCAGAAAATGCATACCTTTGTTGTTTTAGTTTCAACGTGACAGGAAAAAGAATAAACAGAATGAAATAAAGAGATAACTTGCAGATTGTGTTCTTAGTAGTTACCATGGTGTGTGCGGCATTTGTGACACGTTGAATAGCTCAGGGAAAAATTGTCTGGCTGGGTGTTTTCTGTTAGGGATATTCCCTATGCTACCCAGGAGTTTGGTTGGCTCTAGTTATTCTGCATTGTAAGGGAGCCTGCAGCCTTTGATCAGGAGGAAGTGGGATAATTTCTACCGCATGGTTTGCAGAATAAACAATAAGTTGTGCTTCTTATCTCTGCCTGCTAGCAAGAGCTGGCTAATTTACCTCCTGACACAAATCACAGGGAAGCCTGTATGAATACCATCCCCTGTAATGAAACATGGCACGGGACAGCCAGAACACGGCTGGTGTCTGTTGCTATTATTGCTTCCGGTCGTAATATAAATTGAACCCGCTCAAACTAATTTAAATTGACATAAACTACTTGTATTTTCTTTTTTTTTCTTTTTTTTTTTTGTAAAACATTTCCTACTTTCAGTATTTAACACAATTTCATGTTTAATTTACAGATGATGTATTGCCATGCAAAAATGCAGACATTTGATGAAAAACATCTGGATTCTGTTCAAACAATAAAGCTACAAAAAAAAAATGTGGGCACCCTAGACTTCAGCAAGCACCTAAGATATACTTAAAATATGTATTATGACTTTAAACGATGTGTCTCCATCTCATGTTGCTGTTTTTTCAATATGAATCTCTCTTATTTTTCATAATTTGCTTTCTAGGTGCTAGCGTGGGTCCTTTGGGCAGACAGACCTATAGCGTTTGTGATCATTAAAGCCAAACCACCAACATCTGCTTGTTGGTGGCAAACACGTTCCAAGACCGCGACATCTCACAGCTAACGGGGCATGTTGCAGTCGTTGGAGACACCCGGTTTTGGTTTCAAAGGCAAGGATGCAACCAACCCCCTTCCCTGAAAACTGGTGTGACTGTAAAGGCCCCTGCATGCTACCAAAAGCGTGGCCTTGCACAACACAGACGAGAAGTCGTGCTGCTCCAAGCACATTCCCGTGGACGGCTATTTCTGTATATATAAAAATAGTGCTTTGAAATTAGCAATATTTTATAACAACGATGATTGTTTTGTGCAATATTGGTGTATAGAGATTCACTGGAAAGAAATATTTTTTTATACGCATAGAACACTCAATTGTGAGTTTAGTAGGATGTCCATTGCCGTCTGTAGTGGGCTTCAGACTGCCGTACATGCGCAGTCAACGCGCACGTCCATGTCCGCGGGGACAGAACCCCGGAGCACGTTCATTTAGTCTTGTTCACCCCACATGTTGTTCCCCCCTCCCTCACCTGAAATCACCCCAAACTCGCCCACACTGTTTTAAAAACTGTTCTCAAACCAAGCAAGTCAGTTTGAAGTAGCGAATCAGAGACTGCTTTTGTGTTTTTTTTGGGGGGGGGGGCACTACTGTATATTCCGAGTGGGACAACGTGTCGGATTGTCCCTTTTAATAAAACATTCAAAATGTTTGAACTTGAACCCACAATCCTTCTCTCTGGGAGTGGAACACTCAGACGACAAGACTCTCCTGCCGTTACCCTGTAAGTTAGCCCTAATGGGATAATTGCACCCAACGTGCAGATTGAGCCAGGAGTACAGATGCTTCTACATCGAGACCCTGCATCTCTGTGCACCGCGTCAGACGCTAGCAACCTTCTCGTGGCCTGTTGGTCTGTGCTGGGGAGCCCACCACCCCTGCAGTATTGAGTCAACATCACAAGTTATCATGTCCCCGAGAGGACGGACGGACGGACACACGCTCGCTCGCACAAGCACGCTCCTGTGGCTGCCGAGAAGAAGGCCACTGACCCGGCTGACCCCTTTCGCTGCCGCGCGGTGGGGGCGGTGCGGTGGTAGTGGTCGGGGGAAGTGGTTCCAATTACCGCTGCAAGTGAAAGGGAACACGCATGCTTCAGTGCCCCGGGAACATATAATCAGTCACTCTTCCTCCGAGATGACTCTGTCCGTTACGACCTCCGCCACGCTTCGCTGGCGTGCACTTGCACGAATCACGCACGCGCGCACGCACGCATCATTCAGTTGCACAGATGTTTACAGGCTCCGGCAGGCGTTTTTCTCCAAAGTGACCTACGATAAGTGACTTTGTCAATAGCTGAATAACTGAGCGCACGCGCAAACAAGCTTGTGCTGTAGCCTCCTGTGTTCCCACGTAGATTCAATATAAATGTCATTTAGCATTCAGTTGACGCTCTGCGATTCTTTTTTTTTGGGGGTTGCTTGGAACCGAAAAGCCCACAGCTTCTTTGTTTTCTACAGCGGCAAAGGAAATAAATAAATAAATCCCAGGTTATTAATGGACGTTTTTACTGTGGAAGTGTTATTTGAAATTAGCATTCTTCCCCGGCCCTCTGAGAAATGGATGTGCTCTTCTTTCCCGTGGGCATTTTCACTAAGACTCCGTGTACAGCCTTTCCCCGTTAATTCCCAGTCAGGTCCACTTATTTTGTTATTGTGAATAGGACTTGTGTTGACCATGAAGGGAGAGCCTTGTATTGTAAACTGTATGCGCCTGTCTGTTGCTGTCACAGCTACATCGTATATTACCAGCTGAATGTCAAGCCTCTTCCGCTCGCGTCTTAGGGTTACATGTGTCGGGGGAACTTGTTGCTTATAGCGGTCCGGAAAGTCATTATTGGAGACTTATTGGATTTTCTGTACTGCACGTGAATCAATCGCCCTACATGTGTTATAGTTTAATGGCGTGCTAACAGTGTTTTACCATGGGGTTAATGTGCAGGTAAATATGTTGGAGGAAGGCCACCGCAAAGTCATGTTTTACTGAGTTTGGCACGCGCACTTAGGAGGTTGGGAGAAGGCGCGCTGGGTTTATAAATCTTACCCTCCCCATCGGGGCGGGGGAGCAGTTGTCTTTGGCCTGCATCTCTTCCAGCCTAATTAGGACGGTAATTCAAAAAAAGGTTCTGCTGGCCGGTGCACGCTGTGTTTTCACAGGTTAAATCGTGTGTGTGTGTGTGCGTGCGTGTGTGATTATGTAAAAAAAGCATTGACGTGTGTGTGTGTGTGTGTGTTTATGTTGCCCTTGATTTCACTAATTGCTTAGCCGGGGCTGAAGATACGACCCCCCCTGTCATAGCATCAAGTGAGTGAGTGTAAGTCTTCTGTGTTGGGTTCACTTGCCACTGTAATCCCGTCTGCCATATTCGGCTGGCCTCTGATGCCTCTTCAAAGCCTTCCGTCTCCCCTGCCTCTGGCACATGAAGACATGTGGAGAAATGATAATGTGCACTTCCGTGTTGGGAACCAGTGCAGTCTTATCTCACAGCCCCTTTCCAGTAACATCTTAAAAGAAAATTAGTTTTTAGAAAAAGTTTTTAGTCGACTGAAAAACATTAAATGCATCTCTTTCACAAATGAACATCGCAAAAGACCTTCACCATCAGCAAACGAATAATCAATCAGCAGTCTTGGGAAAATGTAACGGCTAATTAACTTGTTAGCTTCACTGCTACTGCTAGCTTGAATCATTAGCTTTGTTTTAATAACCAATTAAGAACAGAAAGGGACTGCTTAGCAGATATCAGTTCTAATATGTTGGTAGTGGAGTTTAGACGTAGCATTTATGTTTGCAGATGCTTTGACAGATTTTACCCTAATTATTTGTGTTCAGTATTCGTACGTCAATAATTCCTATAGGGTGGTATACTGTACATTTTGACTTGAATGTAATATTCATATCATTCTACTTCTCACACACATTCAAACACAGCTGTGGCTAATGCAATTAATACTGGGTCAGTTTGAATGAATGAGAGGTTCCAGTGAGTAAGCGTTGATAATTAGTCCGCAGTATCGTCGGTGCAAATTGGCACGTCAACATCAAAATGACCCGTTAGTAATTGTATTAGCTGCAGCTGTGTTTACCCTGCTAGGACACATTAGTGAGGCATGTCATCGCTGTAGGTCACGCACGCGCGCACGCACGCACACACACATCTATTGTATGTATGAGAGCATTCAGGACAGTCTTTCCTCTGGCCTGGAACCATAAACCAACTTTTGCCACGGTGACCCCATCCATTATAATGGCTCCTATTCTCTGCCAAGGTGTAGTGGCAGATTCCATCTCTGTCCCACGGTTGCATTACAGCGGGATATAATTCATCTTCTTTTGTTTCCGTTTGGCCCTGTGTATGTTTCTTGGGTGGGTACAATATCGCTTTGTACTGCACGATTCAAAAAGTATAATTGCGATTAGTTTGCGAATGCGATATAGTAAGCAGCTCTCATAATTGTGTTTCCTTTGTTATCAAAGCTTAAACGTGCTCTGCACTATAGTATTAAATACTGTATGTAAATATACAATATTTACAGTAACCTGCCATGTCACATGGATTTATAGACACAAGTCCATCTGGGAAACCGTCCATCAAAACTGAAAATTTAAAAAAATACTTAGAAGTTGATTGGATGAACCATCTGCCTGTCAAGTAGCTTTCGATGTCACACCTAAATAACGCCCATATGCTATTAGTATGACACTGAATGGTAAGTTGGTCACAGACGCCATTATTTGAAGCCTCTCCAGACTGATTCTTGTGGCAAAGTCAAACTGAAGCTTGCAAGATCATTATGGTTTCACTAGGTTAATTATATAGGCTAGATGAGTGCCTACTGTATTTCTTAAGCAGATAATTAATTGATGCTGGTGGTCTAGTTTGACGTGTAGTGGTAGAAGGTCAAACCACTTAGCCAATTAGCAAAGAAAAAACTAAATATAAGTAATAGGCCTACAGAAATATGTAGGCTATTATTAAGCAATTCAGTGGAATTAAACAAAGTCTCAAATACCCAAAAATGATATTAGAAATGTAAATCGATGCATTTATTGACTACTAATGACCAAAAAATGAAGTTGTATATCTGTATATATTATATATAGATTAAAATTGCCCACTAAGCACTTCCTGGAACTGTTTTGCATCTCCATGAACCATGTCTCTCTTTCCATGGCTCTGAGCTTACCTTGCTCGAACTGTACTTACAGCATAGCCAGGTGTCTAGGTGCGACACTGCGATATGCACACTACAACACTATAGCCCCCCCCCCTTCCCCCCTATCCCCCATAACTGCCTCGTCTCGCCTGATAGTTAGTTAGTTGTGGCGTGTGATGTAAACACAATGTACTGTACCACAGTGTAGCTTCAGACACAGCCGTGGGACGTGTCCAGCTATTAACAGTCGAGCGTAATGCATTGTGTTGAGCGGGGCCCCGACACCAGGAGGTGTACAGCAGCCAGTCAGCGCTGGCCTGGCAGGCAGTGCCCGCCGGAGCGCTTCCAAGCTAGCGGCGGCCATGACAAATGGGCCGGCAGGTGCGGGGGGGACAGGTGTGGACGGCCCAGCTCGTATCAGGCGGTTCACACACCCCAGCCCGGGCACACGGCGAGTACTAACTCTACAGCAGCCCCAGTCCAGAGCTGTCTCTGCATTGGCACGGCACAAGACAGCAAAACAAACTTCTGGGTGGGAGAGGGGGGCGGGGGGGTTTGCCAGCCTGCTCATTTAAAAGGTTTAGGGCCGGGGAAGATGTGTGTGTGTGTGTGTGTGTGTGTGAACAGAGGCCAGACAGCGTGGAAGAGTGACGGGTGCTAGAGACTTATGATCCTTATCTACCTGCACTCTCTGTCTGCCTTAAACACCGCTCGTCTCTGCGGGAAAGGCACGGTCGCCGTAGAGACGCGCGTGGCGGTGCAGTCAGGTGTGTCCGGAGCGCGGAGAGAGACACACCCCCCCCCCCCACCTGTCTGCCTGTGTCTTTTTATCATCCACACATTCATCTATCCATCCACAAGTCATCCATCTATCCACCCACCATCCATCCATCGTCATCAGCAGTGACCTGGCTGTCTCCCCGGACTACCTAACTCCTCTGACAGGCACATATATACAGCTCAACGCAGCTCAGCTGCCTAGCTGACGCTCGCACTCAATATGGGTACACATGCAGAAGTCAATTCCACACAAAATTGAAACAGACCCCTCTGGCACACCCCCCACGCACGCACGCACACACACATGATCATTCACACACATCTGGCTGATATTTCCATAGGCACTCTTGAGTAATTTACGTGAGGTTAGCTCGGCAGCCAGAGCAGCCGTCCAGAACACAGTGAGAGCAAACACAAGGAGAAAGAACAAATTGCTTTTTTAAATTGCCCAGACACGGCGCGCTCTTTTCCTTTTTTCTTTGCCCTATTAGGACAAAGTGCAAACAGTGCTACAAAGCAGGAGTACAAAACCAAGGGAGTGTGACTAAATCTAATAGAGATAGAGCTTGATAGCACGGATGCCATGTGGGTTTGTTTGGGGTGAGAGTTTGTGGAGCTTTGATCCGCGTGGAAACTACTAGGACATTGGTAAAGCACAACACTAGACCCAGACTAATGGCATGGAGGTGTCACCCATAGTTTTGCAAAGGGGGAGTTTGAAGCCATGCTTTTGGCTGTTTTCAACTTTGCATGCCTTTATACTGGACCTTCTCAGTTAAAAGATTTTCAAAAATGACCACATCTACTCTGTTTAGAATGACTGAAATGAAAGAGATGCTCAGTCGAGACAGTTGTTCCCCTAGACTTCCATTCGTTCAAAGGCTGTTTTTGTGCCATCCACCTAGTGGCGGAGTAAGAACTTAATTTCGAGTCACTACGGTGTTGGATTTAAGTTAAAAGCATCACAATATGTTTTATCTACAGTATAGCCTACGGCAGGCAAAGATTCAGGGGGACAGAATGGTATCAAGGGGGCAGGATGGTCTAGTGGTTTGGGTGTTGGGCTCCCAGCTGGAAGGTTGTGGGTTCAAACCCCAGTGTTGACCTACCTGTAAGCATCCTTGAGCAAGATGCCTAACCCCCTAACTGCTCCCGGTGGTTGGTCGCACCTTGCATGGCAGCAATCACCATTGGTGTATGAATGGGTGAATGTGAGGCAATTCTGCAAAGCGCTTTGAGTGGCTGTAAGGTTAGAAAAGCACTATATAAATGCAGTCCATTTACCATTCACTTTTTTATCTCTCAAGGAAAAATTATGACATAATTCAGTTTAAAACCGTTGAGGCATACTATGAAAAAAACTCCCAACAAGCACTTCCAAATGTACCTCAGAATTTAGCAGGCATTTTTGCCAAACGAAGGTCTACCTGGGGATATCAACTAGCTTGCTCCATAAATCTATTACTATTATTACTATTATAATATATTATTACATTTTTGTTATTGCAATTTCTAGGTTAAATGATAATAAAAAGCATACTACAACTGAATCTGTCCCTGCAGTTTTTTAATTGGCCAGTAATAGGTACAGAGATTAATCTCATTTGAGCTCTTTAAGGTTAGACGTTAAATGTACGCTTCTCGACTGTGGTACAGCCTTGGTGGTTATAGCGCCCCCATGAGCCAGGGGCAGTAGGATCTGCCAACACACGAGGTGCAGAGAGGCATGTAACGCTACTTTCAACCACATTGGCATATTGGCATGGTAAAGGTAGAGTCAGCCAATACGCTTTTTGAGAATACCTCGTCGCGGTCTGTGTGCGCGCTGATAATAATCTGGTGTTGCTACACCAGCCCTGCCTCTGTGGGTGGCGAACACAAACAAAACGATCCCAGCCTTGGCAATGTGATTCCAATGTGGGGGTCAGAGCTTCTGAGTATGACGGCATTGAAGGGAGAGGTGCTTCTGTTTGGATCGAGATATTAGTCCTTCTCCAGATAGACTGACTCCACCTTTAACTAAATCTTAATTCTAAGTCTTAACATTCCACTGTGTCGCTAGAAAGCTGTACCTTTATAGTGCTACGAAGACACAACTCGCCCTTCATAGTCTTTGCACGCTGTTTGGAAGTAATTTCAACATAGACTTAAATGGCACGACATTTCTGCTCCAATTTGAAGTCACATCCGTTACCACCTCGCTCGTCCTGCATGCCGTCGTTCGCTCTCAACATCTGCTAGGCAAGCTGCATAGTGCCGGCGCCGCTCCTCTGTGAGCGTCCCTGAGAAACACATCACACGTCGACTACGCAGGGACGTTTGACGTTTAAGCCTGACGAAGGCCTTCTGATGTCAGAGGAGACGTGGCTGTGACATTCCAAGTCCTGAATAACCACCAACAGCCGACAGCTTGATGGACACTGTGGCATTAATCATTTAGCAACAAAAGGAATAACATGGATTGAAGGGGAAAATCAACAGCCTTGCTCTTTCTGCCCCCGGTGGAAACCCAGTGCAACAGGCGGACTGCGTTCCACCTCTGTTTAGTGCACCTGGGAGTGGCTAATAGGCCCTGTTTTTGTTTCCTCGCCGTGAGTTCTAGGACTCGCCCATAAACCAACCACCTCACGATTACCGGCAGGTCGATAGCCTCCCAGTGATCCCTACCCTCCATCCATCCCTCCTTCCCACTGAGAGCGGGAGATATTTGTTATCTGCAGAAGGCACCCCCCAATCCCCCCCTACATCCCAGTGTCCTGTCCATGCCCCTCAGAAAACCAATCGGGGGCATATAAGCCTTCACTTCCTACATGTTTGGTCTCTGCAGGGCACAAGATCCCCCTCTCCCGCCCCCCCTCCAATCCCTTCCCACCCCACTCCCCTTGCTCGCTTCCCCGACAAGAGTGCTTTCAAACGGGGGCAAACCGAGGACGACCAGTCCCACCCTAGGACCCTCGCTACAGCACACAGCAGCCAGTGGGAGTTTGGAGGAGACGGGGAGGGGGGGGGTGGCTATTGTTGGAATAACTTAACATTCTTAGCAGCACAGCATTGTGCCTTGTATTCGATAGACTCTCATCACCCCCCTTCCCCAACGACGCCTGCCCCCCCCCCCCCCCACACACACACACACACAACACACATAGCTTGTATAAGTGTGGAAGGCGTTCGTTAGACGTTGGTATATTCAGGGGGGGGGGGCTTTTGGCCTCACAGATTAGCGGAGGCTCGTCAGCTCACGCGTCACGGGGGGTGTGGGGGGGGCGGTCACCTTCAAACGCCACCCCTCCCAGCTCAGGTGTCGGTCGGGGATGACAACACTGCCCAGAGAGTCTGTGATGGACGCCCACACCCCAGCCACCTACCCACCTACCAAGAGTGTCTGTGATGGACGCCCATATACCCGCCAACTTCCTACCCACCCAGAGTGTCTGTGATGGACGCCTAGACCCCAGCCACCTACCTACCCACCCAGAGTGTCTGTGATGGACGCCCACACCCCAGCCACCTACCTACCCACCCAGAGTGTCTGTGATGGACGCCCTCACCCCAGCCACCTACCCACCCACCCAGAGTGTCTGTGATGGACGCCCAGACCCCAGCCACCTACCTACCCACCCAGAGTATCTGCCTCGATTCCCACAGCCTTTGCTGGAACCGGGAGAAGGTGGTTGGGGGGACTATGCTCTGGCGGGTGCCTTGTTCTGTAGTGTTCGGTGGTGAGGGGGGGGGGGGGCAGTACGATATATTTATCAGGGTGACACTGTTGATACAGCTGGTTTCATTTGTAATAATAAATCCGTGATATAGTGTCGGGGAAGTTCACGAGGGCCAGCGCGGCCGTCTCGCATTACCCATGATGCAGTGCAGACCCACCGTGGAAATGAACAAGAGGCTGGCTGATACATGAGACGCTATCAAATATATCACAGGACCACACAAAGATAGAGCGTCGTAATGCATTTCTATGGGAGCGTGCATGGAACGGTTCTGCTCGTCTCTTTTACATGTGTACGGCATTATGCCGAGCAACGGCATAAAATTTTGTGAAATTCAAGGACATCCCCATTGACATGGCTGCATAAAGAGTTAATAGACCCCCCCCCCCCCCCCCCCCGCAAACACACTTCCTAAAGTCAAACATTGAACAGTGATTTATAATATAATGTCCCATTAAAGTGGTACATCATCTTATAGTATCAAGACTTTGGTGCATGATGGCGTAAGATAAAATATTGTTGCTTGTTTTTAATACGTGCTCATATGTATTTTTATTAGCGTCTAGAATATTCCCCACATACTGTAAATCCCATTTCCTCCTATATGTCTTTGTCACAGTTATACCATTTTGTGAGGGGTCTGGGAGCATATTATTCCACCTAGGGTGACAAAAAGGAGAGGTTTTTCTTTCACCTTCTAACAAGCGCTGATAATGATCCTCAAGTAGCGCCACATGTTAATATATCTCTCTCTCTCTCTCTCTCTCTCTCTCTCTCCCCTCCTCCCCTCTCTCTCTCTCTCGTCTCTCCTTCACTGCCAGGAGCTGGGTATTTTTGCGCCACCTCCCTCGTATATATTTGTTGTCGTGCGGATTCCGCCCCACTATCCCAGAGAACAGTGTGTTCTATCCCTATTCTCAGTGACGGCGTGAGGCGTGCATTCGGGCCGACAGCAGCCTTTCACTAAAGTTATACTTAGCGCACTGTAAAGGCCTAGCTAGCGCCATAACTTTCTTAGCTAGGAGGTAGCGCGGCGGAGATAGAACAGTGTTCTGGTGTTAGTAGCTGTCATTCACCGAGTTCCATGCCGTGTTTGTTTTGGGCTACTGCCACTTTTTGCAACCCAAGCTCCACAATGTTGGGAATATTTGTTTTGTGGGGGTACACAGAACCAAGGTTTGTCACGGACCATGCTTTTATAAAATTACTTTTAAGTTGATGTGAAAACAAGACTCCAATGGCACACTGGTTACTTTGCCTTTTTTCTATTTCTATTTCATGTTTTATTATTTTCTGATGGGAAACGATGTAATAAAAAAACACGTATGAATCTCTTCCAGATTTCACCTAATTTCAGTCGTAAAAAAAATCCAATCATCTTCCACCCAACATCTCATCAGGCCGGCCATATGTCCAGTCAGACTCGTCAGCCAAATGATCTGCACATCTTTGATACCCTTCCCTTGCCTCTTCCAAGGGGTGAGCCAAGTTGCATATCAGCGCGGTGGTCCGATAACTGGCCATGGGCTCATCAATACATATACATGCCCCTGAAACAGGCAGCTTGGTTCCGAGTCCATATGAGAAGCCGTGGATAATAAACTGTCAATCATTTCAAAACCGTTATTAATGGAAGATAACTAAAAAAGGGTAACATCGTGTAATCCATCACAAGTGAATTGAAAGGTGATTTTCCTAGGTCACGGGCACAGTTCTAACCGTCCTCTAATTATAGTGACAGCTTTAATGTCACTATAGTGGTAAAAGTGAGTCTTGTCGCCTTTTATGGAGATGTGCCCCCTCGTTGCTGATAGTGGGGGGTTCTGAACCCTTGGCCTCCCAGTGAAGCCAAGGTGCCCTATGCTTTTATAGGCCTCCACAAAACAAAGACAGCACATCTCTAACTTTAATGGTTGCCAATGCTCAGTGCACTACTTAATTTACACGCTGATTTACGCCCCGAGTCCGTCACCGCACCATTCAGACTAATGGCCTCTCACTGCACTTTATTTCATTATGTTAAATGGCTTTGTAATTGTAGACATTTAATAAGAATCAAAGAAAATAATACAGCTTACCAGAAGAGTACATGGTAAAGTATCACGCTGATAACATTATGTAAGACTCAGACATATAACAAGGTACCACAGATAGGGGACAGAATATTTTTGTTTTGTTTTTTTGTCAGATAATCATCATTATCATTTTACATATTCGTGTCAAATATTGATATTTACTGTAATAGTAATGTACTTTAAAATAGGCTACAGTTAATTGCAGTAAGGGTATAATTTAAACAAGTTACAACTAACCGGTTTGTAATTTAGATAAACAATTACTCACTAGGCTATAGTTATTGGTGTAGGGATCCATGGTGCCCCACTGTTCAGAAGTCCAGTTCAGTCATGGTCCCCCCCCACGCACCCTCTTGGTTAAAATGCTTTATTTGAAGATGGAAGCTAAAATGGAAGCTAGTTAAGAAAGTTTAAGAAAGAATATGAGCGGCTTGTCAGAGCAAATACACAACAACAACTAAATAAGTCAGTCTTCTAATTCCTAGTTGTGGTTTGCTCAAGAAGAATCAAAACATGAGGCCGTTCTCATCCCCAATCCCAGTGCATATTTCCCATCAGCGGCTTCCAGGGGATGGCTAATCGGCGCCTATTGGAGAGATGGATTTATTCCAAATGAGCCTTTTGATGTGAGGGTTTATATCTTTTTTTTTTTTAATGTAACAATATAATAGTGTCTGGGGTGAAGCGTGGCTGTCTTTTAACGAAACAACAACAACATAAGAATGCTGTTAGTGTCCGGGGAACATGTTTTAGGTTATGGAGGGACTCTGTGTTCACTTTGAAGGTTCTGTAGACTGTTTCGGAACTGCCACATCGCAGAGCAACATGTTGTGGATGTTCAGTATGTATTTGATGCTATCATTTCATTGCTATTTGACAACTGGGTATAAACTGACAACGTAGTCCAGATAATCACAACAGATCTGGGGGATTTATCACTGAGGCGCATTTAGTTCCTTTCTAAAATCCCCACAAAATTGCATTTATGGGATAGCATGCAAAAAAATAGTCCGCAATGCATGATTATACAAATAATGCTCAAATAATCCCTTTTTAAATAATGAATGTTTATGTATTCACCAGACAATGAATACAGGGCAGTTTAAAAATGAGGCCTGCGTTCAAATGAATAATACATTTGTATTTGCTATAATTATACAATATTTAACATAATAACGTTTGAGGGCTTTAGCTAATTCTCTCGTCCACAACAGCTGAAAGATGCAATAAGTCAAATATCCAGTGACGCCCCCTATAGTAAGTAAGTATCTAGTCTAAACCAAACGGCATGAACAAAAGAGCCAAAATGTAATCCTCTCCATGTTTGCCATGCAGACTGACTCTTCTTTATATGGAATTGTCACACATAGGCAGCATCTATAAAGTACAACATAAAGGTGTTAATGAAGAGGCATTAGGTGAATCAAACTATGGCATAACCACGCATGGCCAGAAATAGCGGCATTTATTAATACAGTATGAAATCGTCAGGAGATTGTAAGCATGTGTCTTATCTATCACACGCCCATTCGCGCGAGTTCATTCGAGTACTTAATTCAATGTCTCATCGCCATGGCAATTAGCACGTCAGTGCATTGTCAACATAACAAGCAGCCCCAAAAAACAACTGTATTTTTAGATTAAAAAATAAAAATAAAAGCTCAGATCAGGGGGTTTCAGGGACATAAAAAATTAAAAAGAGGGTAAGGCTGCTGTGTACTCCTGGAACATTGCCTTAGATACAGTATAAGGCTTGTGTGATCCCTCTGCAAACCTTTCATGATAGCATGCACAGAGCGTGCATTTGTGTGTGTGTGCGTGCGTGTGTGTGTGTGCGTGGCGGAGCACAGGGAATTGATGGGGCAGTACGAGGGAAAGAACACGGAATAAATGACAAAGGCTCGGGAACTCAAAGGGCCCTCGCTGTAGGTAGGCAGGCAGGGGCAGATAACACGGTCAGAGAAGCAGTTCCCGGTGGATGAGAGTCCCCGTAAGAGTCAATCCTATTCCTAGGTCCCTGGGAGATTTCTTTCAAATATCATAGACAGAGAGGTGGGGGGGGGGCAAGCACACTATACTGTACGATCCCAACTACATACTTGAAAGATAATTTGCGTTGAAAGACCAGCCTCTCCGGTTGCTCTTTCTCCACAACGAGCACCCCTCTCAGCGAATCAATTTCCAGTGCGGCAGAGAGAAGCACAATCTTTTTCAGAATTCCCACGGAACCAACTGACGCCACGAGGCGATCTGTCTGATTATCTGTATTAGACACAAAAGAACTAGCCACATTTGTTCTTTTCCCAACCCCCAACTACGTCACTTTTTTGTTTCTTGGTGTTCTTTGTGTCTAGCGAGTGCGGGGGGAATAACTATTATTGTTTACCGCTGATACTCGTCGTTATCGATCTTCAGCATGCGTCCTTTAATTACGAGCTTTGTAAATTAACCTCCACTACTCATTGGTTACTGTGAAGGAATGCAGGTGTTTCTGGGCTAATTAGCCGTATATCCTTATCTGCAGAACATTAGCAAAGTTCCACCGCGTGATAGCTAATAATTGGAATAATCTTGAGCGTGTTGGTGCCTGCGGTTGAGATGGACGTTGTCTCGCAGAGCCAGCCTTTACTTGTGCAAAGTATAGGACACAGCTCTGGCTAACTGTGTCAAGACCCGCCTACTTGACTGGAGAGGTATTTTGATTGACATGCACAGTGACCAACTAAACTCAAAACCAAATCGGATGTTAAACTTGTAGTGAGCAAGTTTTTTTGAAAACTCAACAACAGGAGTCTGGCAGTTTGCATGTCTTGTTGTAAATATGTTAGTTAAATAAGGTTAGGTAGGTTATTGCTTAAAATAAACGGAAATACTGAAATAATGCACTGCACTAGCGTTGTACCAGAATTACAGACACAGACTTGTGAGTGACAATGACTCCTAGTGGCTCCTAACAGCCAATGGAAATCCACCACCTCACTTCCTGATAGTGTTGTTGAGCTTACCGGGGTATATGTATCAGACACAGTTGCTTATGGAATGTAATGCTAATCGGCGGAAGAGGCTGAGAGTAGGCGGTGTCAAAGATTTCCACGTGCAAGCTGCATTGGAAAACTTTTAATAATGTATAAGTTATAACTTCTTAAGTCCTCATAGTGTTGTAATTAGTCTTACTGGTGCAATAGCCTGGTGAAACCATTCTGATTGTGCCTGCTCCACTTTAGATGTGCTTTGCTTTGGATATCGGAACTCAATTCAGAACTGGCTTGTCTAGCCTGAGAACCATGGCCTGATCTGCATCAAGTGGGCAGATCTGGCCATGCGTAACAGGAGATACTTTATATGTTTTTCAGTCCTGCCTTTGCTTCTGGTACTGGGGACATAAAGGACCATGTTATTCAGCGGTTCCCAACACGGGAACATTAAAACATTATTAAAGAGCATGTTTTAGTCATAATTGTTACTATAATTTATACTGTATATTTCTTTGACTGATGTATTCTGCTACTAGCCTATTTAAAATTAATATTTAAAGAATATTATGGCTGTCACCTCCGCAGATCGTGGGGTGCACTATCCAGTCTTACTTTGGGGGTTGCGGGCTTAAGTGTGGTTTGATTTAATTGTTTTTGTTTCTAAAAAGTGGAATTCATCCTTATTTCTCCTTGACATTTGAGCATTACAAACATTAGAGCTTCTTTACAGTATTTATCTCATCGTCCGTCTATGGTCAAATTTTGTAAGGTAAAAGTTACAATTCAATTATAGCTTCTGAATGTGAAATAGTGGTGTACATGCAGTTCTGTTTATTCTACCTTTCACATCGCATAGTGTAGATATACTGTATGTATGCCTTATTTTCCTTCAATATAGAGAAGAGTTATTTAGAAATGCAGCTAATGAACCACCGCCCTTGATCTGAGGTCATTGCTCACAGGCAGACTATAACGCCGTGATTTGGTCATGATACACGGGCCTAATTACTTCTTCTGCACAGTAAACATGCAGGAGAATAAGTCAACAGTGTCACAGAAGCACACACAAACATTCACCTTCAAATACACTACATGTGCACGCACACGAGCACACGCACAAGCAAAGTAAACACAGAAGCCGGCTATGTGACCAGTCAGTAGCCCAACCAGAGGGTGTGTGTGTGTGTGCTTAAGGAGGGGGGGTCGTTGGCGGTCGAGGCTGCTACATAATTCATGACAGCGCTGCTCCTCAGGGGGGTAGGGGTGCCAGAAAAACCGACCGTCTGCCCCCCTTACCTCCATGTCAAGAAATCCCAGGTGCTGACAAAGCTGTCCTGTGCTACGTCATTTTGTCCTAATCAGCCAGAACAGGCTTTGTGTGTGTGTGTGTGTGTGTGTGTGCAAGGACCCACACTAACTGTGTGTACTTTTACTGGGATTGAACATGACAGCTATAGGAGTCTTCAGATATTGAGAGAGTTCTCTCAGAGCCCGACAGTTTGCTAACTTTATCAGGGCATCGAAATATATAAACAAACACAAAACCAATAAAAAGCTAAATGCACAATTTGTCAAGACAGTAAATCTAGAAAAAAATATATAATAATAATAATATTTTCTGCATTGTCCTACAGTACCATCAGTAGATGGGCAGACATAATAGAAGTGCTAACATGGTAATGCTTTATCGATCCTCGCCGGGAGGCTGTGGTCTTTCTGCTCTCGCTGGTGTCAGGAGTGTCTGGCTCAAGGGCGGGGCAGGCTGCGCTGATTTGACGCCATGGGACGACTCTCTCCCCGATCGGCCTCTGCTGATCCCTGCACCCCCTGGCAGCGCGTGCCATTTGAAAGGAGGGTCGGGCATTCTCCAGAATATTTAAATTCCATGTCGAATCAAAACAAAAGCACCTCTCCCTTGAATGCCCGCCACTGCACATTGGAAACGCATTGCAAAGGCTAGGGTGTTGTCGTTGTGTGGTGCAGTCTGTTTGTGTTCCTATATACGCAGCCAGGGTTGTGAAGAATAGCACAGCAAACGGTAAGCTCGCAGAGATATTTGGTGGATTTGCTTCCAATCGCTTACTGTGCCTTTAATTGGGGTTTGTAGCTTCTCAGCTCTGCCGGCTGCGGGCGCTGCCTGCACCGTGGGGTCAGTGCCAGCTAGCTGCGAGCTGGCCCCGTAAGGTGGCTGGTGTCACCCCCCACTTCTGCACCCAAAGTTTTAATGGTACCGCGGGCACGTAGAGAATATAGAGTCATGACATTAGCGACCACAAGGTCCTGCCCAGTATCGAGCCACCTTCGCTCCACCAGGTCATCTGGAGTACCGGCCTTTTCTGTGAATGTTAGACATGTCCTGTTGCTGCTGCCTCACACTTATTTAAAATGAGTGATTGAATGCAGTTCATTAAAGGCAAACAGTTGCGTGGATGCCCTCGGTGAACAGCAGGGATCTGTCCCCGGCCTGAACAGCAACCTAGCAACCAGACCAAAGTTGTTTTTCACCTTGCAAATGTGCTTATTGTTGCTGTGTTACACTGGCACACAATAGGCAGATTAGCCGAAGGACTGTATGCGTGGGACCGTTTTAACCTCCGCACAGATCAATGTCACGAGCAGTGAAGTCACAGTGAAGCATGTTGCTTCTCTGAAGCTATGATAGGATGGGATTCAAATGTTACTTTCATCACACTGATGGAAACTGTAAGTCAGTCATTTTCCTATCATGTACAGTACAGAGTATACGTACATGCAGCTAAACAGATATACATGATATAGCTGTAACAAATATATATTAACAATAATGCTATTTTATTATTTAAAGACTTTAAATAATAAAATACTATACATTAAAGGGAACATAAACAATATGTTTAATTCCTACAGCATTTGCTTAATGATTAGTGTTTATCCTGTCGAACAGAATTATTTCCACTATTCACCTATTGTAGTGCTGGACATGTTTACAGTTTGCATATTTATATTAACAAGAGGTGAGAATCTTTCCGCTGCTTGCGGTTTCAGTTTGTCACCATAGAAACAGCTGCCACACGGCACCACACATCAGGAGAATGACAGTAGTAACCGAATAATGACATCATTAAGATTCACTGTTGTGTGTTTTCATTTGGGTGAAAAGCCTTGATTTGTTGTGGCGTGGAGCCGTACACGACTAAACCGCGGTTTCCCAAACACAGAACGGACCGCGTGGAAGTTCCGAGAACGCTGAACGAAGGGTAACTTGGGCGGGGCGTATCGTGCTTCCAATTACTGTAAATCAGGATGGCCTGAAATGTCATAAAAATGATATGGCCAGCCTTTGCTTTACGAGAGCATAAAAGCTGATGGGTCTGACCAACTCTAAAACTGCCTAGTTAGAGGGCTTTTTTTAAGAGCTGCCGGGAGCTAATTCTGCTGTGTTTGGGCAGAAATGTACTCTAATTCTGTGAATTACCAGTCCACAAATTATTTGTATTTATTTTTATACACTAGCTAATGTTTTTTTTTCTTTACAAATCAAATGCATTATTTATTTGTTTGTACTAAACAAACATGGGTCCGTAATGCAGCCAGGTCCTTGAAACCTGTTCAGACGGTTCTTTGTGTGGTTTCACCTACGGTAGGCCTAGTAGCCACAGTAATGTGCTCTAATGGTGTGCGTCATGGTTTTCAAGACACAGTCCTAGTTGAAAGCACCATGGCAGTTGGTGGTGAAAAAGAACACGAGCTCTAGGAGGACGATTTAATTTGGGAATAGTGCCAGTATCACTGAGATACCAATGTGAAGGATTGACCTGGAAATATGAGTTCCTATTCAGTTGTCAGAGCAATATGTTTAATTCTGTTAGAGATAGCAGAGAAATAGGCTTAGATACATTTGGCTTGGGTCTGAGTGGAATGGTTTCTCTTTTAACGCATATTTATTATTAGTATCTTGTCAGACATACAGTGCATGCATATAACACATTAGGCTAATTAAGTAAATCGGGTTTGTAAGCTATTAAACGGGAAACTTGTAATCCTGTGCTGTTATTGCTGTTTACAGTAGCAGGATATCAGTTTCTAACCAATAGCTACTGTAATTATAAACAACATATATTACTCTATTCTAGTAAATAGGTCTTGTGTGGTATGAATAGCTTACAGGCTGTCATCATTTTTTATATAATTTGCGAAGGGGGATTATGCAATTAATTCAGGTTGTAGTTAACTCTGCTTACTACCTATTGTATGACAATGGTGTCCTCTGTAAACATTATCATCAACTGCTGTTTTCAAATTTAAATATAGGGGCTCCAGTCCCAATACCTTTGCATTTCAGCCAGAAATTGAGTACATTGGTTAAAAAAATAATAATACAGACCTGTAATTAAACAAATAAATCCCTTCCCTGCGTTGATAAGCTGCATATGAAACCCCCTGTGCTACGTTGAAGGTAGAAAGCAAACATGTTATTGAATGAAACCGTATCTTCATCCACTTGCAGTCGGTAGATATATTCCAGTGACTCACAAAGACTTTGATTACTTGGTTGGTCCATTAGCCTGCGCTAATGTGTCTTTGACAGGCCTTGTAATTGCTTTACTTTCAAATGTACAAGGCTTGGAGTTTGTACTCATCTCTTACGACAAACAGAGTGTATCCAAATGAAATCAGCGGCGATGTCAAAGTAACCCAAAATATCTGCCAAGGAAAAGGGCATTGGTGGTGTGCTGGGTATGGACTGCATTTATATACCGCTTTTCTAACCTTCCAGCCACGCAAAGCGCTGTAGAGTATTGCCTCACATTCACCCATTCACACACACATTCATACACCGATGGGGATTGCTGCCACGCAAGGTGCGACCAACCACCGGGAGCAGTTAGTGTTAAATGTCTTGCTCAAGGACACCTCGACACACTGAGGAGTTAGCCGGGATGAAGCCAGCAACTTTTGGATCACCTGCTCTGTCCACTGGGCCACTGTCACCCTATCTCTGTGTATGCTTACCTGTGAATTATTTCAGTATCCAACTCTATAAAGGCTGCTGGGTTATATACTGTAGCAAGGAATATTCCTGTGATAACTGAGAGCAATACACAGGCACGTTATGGCCACCATTTTGAGGAATTTTAAAATTACTCTTTAAAGATGGACTTCTCAAAATGTCCACCCCACATGGCTGTGCGCAGGAGTGCACGTGGCTTGTGTGCGTGGAGGAGTGGAGAGGAGCTGCAGCCGGACGTGCACTCTTCGGAGTTTCAAACCAATTCCTGACGCACTCATCGATGATTGCGCCTTTAACCGCGGGGCGTAGACAAAATTGGACGGCCCCTCTTCCATTGATAAGAGATTGCAGCGTTGGATAGGTGTGTTTGTTCTTCAAGGCAGTCACTGAGATTGTTTTTGATCAGCCAAGCAACAGGACACACTTTGATCAAAGTGCATACGTGTGTGAGGTACTTTGAGATAGAAAGATCTTACCGGCATGCTATTATTAAACCTGAGGATGGATGAATACGTGCACGATGATCTTACAGACCAGATTATCTCTCTCTCGCTCTGTTTTTTTCTGCCGTTTATTCCTCCTTCCTGTGATTTCCATGTAATTATCAAGCTTCACTTTAGAATACCGTGAAATTGTCGCCTTGAAGCCTTTGCAATGTCCCCTTGCTCTAGTAAGACTCCTTGGTAATTATTATCTTATCAGAAGGCCCCATTTTCTCATTGCACCTACAGTACAGTATAGCTGCGTACTGCATTCACTGCAGTGTAATCTGATTGTACTTGTTACTCTACACATGATTAATTCTCCTCACGGATATTGAAGAGAGAGATTTTGCGTGCTGAATTTATAAACCGATGCGGCGTGCTGTACAGTACATTGCTCTGACGAGACCACGTATTCAATAAACAGGTTATAATTTGTAGATCTAAACCAGAAGTGAAAATGTATAAGGCTGTGATACATTTACTGCTGACTTGTTGTTTGTGAACATTGGTCTGGGAGATACAGCGCTTTACATAGGAGAGTGTTTTACATAGATGATTTACGTAGTTGGTCGGTTTGAGGTTATTTGCGGCCACAGAAATGGGTGGGGTGCTTCTCCTACACATTCCGACAAAATGTTGGCACGGCAATTGCTAAAGGACTCCCGATGATTCCCAATCCTAATGGTTTTGTCATCCGAGGGATTTCATGTTGTTTGTAGGCAAATACACTCAAGATTGCTGAAAGGCTATGCGTATATTTCCACTGCAAAAGAGGCGGGTTTCAAATGGGCAAGCAATCTTCTGAAGTGATATCTGGTTTTCCACATCAGACAGATGTCTAAAGGCAGAATGAAGTGTTGTCTAATGCTAACACACTGTACTGTAAGGGTGTATCGGGGTGGCTGGAGGTTTAGCGTGCACAAGGCACAGAGGCGTATGTGGGACACAGGTCATGATAGATCGTTGGGATGACCAGTCAGTAGCCAGGCAAACTCCCATAGCAGCCCACTCCCCTATTTCCCCTCACGGTGCTTCATTTTTATGATGTTCCTCAAACCTCTCTCTCTCTTGCTCTCTCCTTCTCCCTCCTTGATTTCAACTCAAACCCACTGGCTTCTTTGTTCTGGTCTCTCGCCATCTCTTTTCGCCTTCCCGTCCGTGCTCTCCCACTCCGCCTCTCCGTTCCCTCGCTCCCTCGACTCGTCCCGGCGTCGGGATTAGTTTTGAGATCCGCGGCGGATCTGGGAGCCCGAGGAATCCCAACCACACGGTGGGCTTACAGCGGCAAAACAAGCAATAAGATGTGGTGGAGGCGGGTGGGGGGGGGGGATTAAGGCTTAAACCTCACAGGAGAAACAGCCATTGTGCACAACGGCTTGTGTGTGTGTGTGTGTGGTGGTGGTGGTGGGGGGTGCACGTGATCAGACATGAGAGAGGAACAGGCGAGGTGGGGGGTTCTTGAGGCAGAGGAGGCCAGGCCGGCACATCGATCGTGTTGTTAAAAGGCTTTCTGTGACCCTGATCTCGCGTACACTCGCAAACCTGATCGCGAATCCGATCCCTTACCTTATCCCTTACTCCCACCAGCTTCACTGGCTCCACTCAATATAACCCCTCTTTCCTTAGCTGCGTCAACCTCGGGGAACGTTCCGGAATGCCCTGGAATACTGAACACCTTATTCCAGTCATGGCAAGTGGAGGAATCCTTCGATATTTGGCCAGTAAAACAGTATTGTGCTGTGGCGTAATTCGAACCCCATGGACAAATGTAGTTAGGTATTGTGTAAGGGGCAGGGTGGTCTAGTGGTCTAGGTGTTGGGCTTCCAGGCGGAAGGTCATGGGTTCAAACCCTGGTGTTAACCTACCTGTAAGCATCCTTGCACAAGATGCCTAACCCTTAACTGCTCCCGGTGGTTGGTCGCACCTTGCATGGCAACAATCACCATCGGCGCATGAGTGTGTGTGTGTGTGTGTGTGTGTGTGTGTGATTGGGTGAATGTCAGGCAAAATACTGTAAAGCGCTTTGGTTAAAAGCGCTATATAAATGTGCACATTTACATTTATCCGCCACATAGTCTATGGGTTAAGTACTGCTGGTTGGGTTGTTGTTATGGCAACCCAATGGTTCGGTGCTTTAGAAGTGCTAGAGTTTGCTGTCGAGGGTCAAAAAACAAAAAACAGTCGCTGTCGTGTCTTAGTAGGGGTCCAAGGAAGTTCCCGGTCACGGAAAGTCAAACCGGAGAACGTCACACAGCCGTCCCGCGCGGAACGGAAATCAAGACCTCTGGCGGTCCCTGTCTCATTTCCACCCTGCGTTTTCCTATAGCGACCAAACCCCCATATATCCTCTGTCATAATAGCTTGCAGATTTCACTTGACAGGCCGTAGGTAGAATACTTAGAATCAGCACACACACGCACGCACGCACACACCCGTGCACGTACGCACACACGCACGCACACAGCGCTGTTGTTGCTCTCTGCAATTTAAGTTGGCAGCCTTATGTTGTTTTCTCTCTAACTATAGCCCAGGGTTTTTGATGCCGTCTCAACGCTGTGAAAACCCCCAAAACATCGGTGACAGCCAAAGAAGGAATTACTAACTAAGTAGGATGCAGTTCGCAAACTAAAGAAGAGTTTTAGAAGAAGTCGCTTCAAGGCTAGGGGAGGGAAACCAAGCACAATGATTCCGAGGTAGAATTACCAAATTAAGGTGACGAAGTGTGGAATATAAGCCAAGGGACTGCTGAAAGGCCATTAAGTTTCTCCTGACGGCGGTCGGCGTGACAACATCATAAATTACAACGTTAAACAAATGCACAGTTTGTATCGGGGCTTCTCTCTCACGTTTGCCTTTACCGGTTATTCTCGGAAAGCAATTATGTGAACACTCCTACAACATCTCCGCAAACTGCTTCACAACAAGAAACGGGGGCTGACTTGGGTGGGCTAAACATCAGTACACCCTCTTGTATTCACAACAAAACATTATTCCTATCCTGATGTGAAATGTGCAAATTGTTTACATTGCAGTTTTGTGACAGCCAGGTAAATGGCTCTGAACCTGAATGAACACAATGTTTTTCTAACAGGCCGGGATAGCGATGACAGATGCACGGCTGTGGATGAACGATCGCTTGTCATGTAAAAGCCTCCTTTTGTAAAGCTAACGCCACACGCAACAAAACACCGAAGGCCGCAGACCAGAAATAAAAAAATAATGAAGACTCACTCTGTAGTATAGTCCAATCTATTCTGATCGATGTCGAGTATAATAACTTCATGTTGCGTCTGTGTGTACCAATAGTAAATATTCTGCGATCGATGGCGTGCGAGCGGTGACTCTGGACGGTAATATCCTCAGAAAGGAGTCAGTGCGTTTGAAGAAATGGTCTTTTGTCTCCGCGTCTCTAGACATTTGTGTGCAGAGAAGCCATAGCGGAGCCAAAATCTCTAAGGCTCGTACGTGCTCAATTAAAGGAAGTAGCACACAATATGTGAATAGCTTGAATATATAAACACAACACACACACACAGACAGACACCCTTTTAAACATAATTTAACTTTAGAATTGAGGAACTAATCTTAGATGAGCAAATTAGCATGTTGGTAAAATGAAGATGGCGTACAATAATTCAGTAGTAACTGCATAATGAATTGGCTTTTTTATTGTGTAACATATTGTAAGCACACAAGGTCTGTTCATATTCAAAGTATTAAAGTATTTGAGAAGTCATATTGCCTTCTGGCTTTAGTTTAGTAACTGAAATAGCTAAAAAGCTTAAATGAATGTGTAATGTAAGTCTCCATTTTACTTTGTCATATAGTGGCAGAGGGCATCTTTTTGATATCCTCTACGCCTCCCTCGTGTGAACACTCAATGTTACTGTCACCCTGTCAACCTGTGTGTGTTTCAGTTTTGATGTGATTTTGATTTGTTTGCTAAATTCAAAGGTTTACCCAATCAGATGTGAGGGATACATGTCCCTACCAATCCCATCCTCTAGTGTCCAGCAGGTATTGTGTTACCATGGGGAGTGGATGATGGGATAGAGATACTGTAAGTGTGGGTGTGTTTTTCGTGTTCTCTCCAAATATGTTTTTCTTCACCTTTAATGCCAACACTAGAGTTGGCAGAGTTTTATGATTCAAATTATTTCCACTATCTGGAGAGCGCACACAACAACAGACCAAAATAAAGAAATGGGGGAATAAAAAAATAAAAGATTAGGAATTGAAAGAAAGTCACAAGTCTAATCTTTTAATACCACAACGACAGGACGCCATCCGCGAGGCAGAGATACAGAGGCCAATTTTCACTTATTCTCCAAGGGCTTCATTTCTCCTCCCTGAAATGCCAATCAAATGGTTGCCTGGACGCGAGGGAAAGGGTACCTGGAGCATCAAGTGCACCGATCGATACTCAGCGGGCCTTCGCAATACAGGGGTCACCTCGCCCCCCCCTCCAACCCCCACCCCGTCTTCCAGACACTCCGGCTGATTGGTGAGAGGACCAATATAACTCGCTGTCCATTGTTGCGTTGGCGGGGCCCCGTCATTGACACAAACGGCCGGCCGAGATTATAGCTACATGAACGGAAAAAATAAAAAAATAAATAAATAGACTTGAGAATTGAATTTTTGAGCGCCCTCGCCTTTGTGATTCTCTCTCTCTCTCTCTCTCTCTCTCTCTCTCTCTCTCTCTCTCTCTCTCTCTCTCTCTCTCTCTTCGCGACTTGTAGTTAACATACGTTGATAGGAGACAGGTGTGTGGCTCGTGTCTGTGTATTGCCACAAAATTGCTCTCTGTTTGTGCCTCCCGTGGAGAGGAAAATGCAGCTCTCTATTGCTTGGCGTGTACCCGTGACGATTTGCAGCAAATTGGTGATGCACTTCAGCAGATTGTGATCAAAGTGTGGCCAATGTCAGAACTATACATGGACACGAAAGTACACTGCCATAATAACTAGCAATTCCCGTGTCCTTAAAAAAGAAAATATATAAATACAAAAGGAATTGCAAGAATATTGTTTATGCTATACTGCAGCTGTCACACGCGCTTTTGTTATCTCATTCCGCCCTAAATAAAGGTTTTCAGCAGCTGTTTTTTCCTTTGTTTTCTGAAGTACAGTAATCGGCTAAGCTAGCTAAGAGAAAACAAACAGAGGAACACCTGAGACAACTGTGTTGAGAAAGTTCAGTTCGCATAACATGTCGACAAACATAATTAAAATGCTGTTAAACTGTCATCTTTATCAGTATCTCCTCCTATACAAATATACAGTCGGGTCAATATTGTTCTGTGTAACCGCTTGACAAAGCCAGCATCAACAATTGTGTTGTGCAGTGTTCTGTCTGAAATAATGGCAATGATTATTTGTCAGGTCAAATAATGCCCATAATTATTATTTTTAAACCAGTTCTTTTCATATACTTAGTATATATTTAGTTATATACTTACACATACTACTGGTTCAGCTTTGTAGACACTATACAATTGGTCTTAATATTATCAGAGACATAAAGTCAGTATTGCTGTAAACATAACGTTATATTTTCATTGTATTTTTGGACAGAGTGTTCTCTAAACTTCAGCAGTGCCTAATAAGCAACATCTGCGGAGCATTTGGTCATTCTCGGCACCCCAAATAAGCAGCCTGTCCGTCTCCAATGACAAGATAAACGCTATCTAGCTCGTCGCTTGGCAGAAAAAATTACCTCTTCTACCTGTCCCTCCTCAGAGAGCTTGGATATTCTCCTGAAGCAGAGATAAGAGTGTAAGTGATGGTTTGTAAGCCCTCCAACAGCACAGATGGCACACAGCTCTGGGAATTAAGCTTCTGTACGTGATGAGAAACTCCTGTCTCCTGTACACTACAATAGGTTTGATTTGAAATGGCACAGAATGTGTATTTCTGATAGTGAAGTTTGTTTATTTTCCCCATATATTTCCAGTAACAAACCCTTTATTTTCCTTTTGACCATAGTTTAATTACAGTATAAATACAAAATACATCAAACACTTTTTTTTATGCACTTGCTATAAACTACAAAATTGGCTGTGTTTCTGCTCCATTTAACTTCTCCTTAGACTTCAGCAGGTAGTAATTTGAGCTTGCAGATGTGTGATCTATATCCCCTCCTTTTTTTTAATGAATATTAGGCTACATCCTAGGCAGTAAAATATCTGACATACACACCTCAGAGAGACGAGCTTGTCAATTTGATTCGGGACGGGAGGTGCGCACAACACCTGTTCAAGGCCTCCCCGAACTGCAGCGAAGTGCAATTAAGTGCGCAGAGTATGTGGGGACGTCACACAGCCGCGCAACAAGCTAACAGCAGATGTGAATGAGATGTTTTGATGACTCATTTGGGGTGGCACGTGTGCAAGGTACGGACGAATGAGCAAACGCGATTAGATTGGGTGAGGGACTGGTCAACTATAAAAGTTTTGATGGCTGTCACTGGACTAGTTCATTAGCTAGCGAGGCGAGGCAGATGCGATGGTCATTAGCGCATCCGTGATCTTGAAAAGGAGATAAACGTTATAGCGAGGTAATTTGAGTGCATATGAGTGAATTACAAGAAGCGAAATCAGCCATTTGCAGTAACTGTATTTAAGTGTGGGTGCGGTTTAACACCGCACCCACAGAGAGAGAGAGAGTATTTTGGGGGTTTGGTTCACAGGGCTTATAAGGTGTGGTTAATAATTAGCCCTGCTAGTTATCACCTAACACTTCAATACCTTGTATTCTTATAAATGACATTCAAGTGGAAGGCAATGGAAGGATTTTATTGTACGAGGAAACTTTTTTACTATTTTAAGAGTCATTCCATGAAAACCGAATATTTCTAGTTGTTTTTTGGAATTACTTATGTCGATGTGACATACTGGGCCCTTCAAAGTGAACTGTTACCTTCCCGGTCTGTAATGGACATAGTAGGAAAAGAGGCAGAAAAACATACAAATTATAAAAGTTAATGGTTTCTATGTAGAAGCTACTCACAATTTGTCAATATGACTGCCCAGCCATCTATAGTATAGTATTCAGTAAAAAGTACATACAAGTTTAGCTAAGGAACTGACTAAACTGAATTAACGTTTGAATTTGAATACCGGTATTACGCGTTGAACCTGTGAGTGAGGTTGTGCTACAATGCCCATACAGCCTAATACATATTACAGTACTAATATTGACCTGAACAAACACCTTACAGAAAATAAATTGTGCAATGTTGCACACACAAAATAATTGTTCATAAAATGTCATAATATACATTAATACTGGAATGGAAATAATAACCAAGATATACAGTAGAGAAACGGTGCAAAGTTTGTGGCAGGTTAACATATGAGTGTTCATTTCAAGTGAAACGTGATAGGTGTTTTAAAAGTGAAATATGATTGGTGGTTTAAAAGTGAAACAGGATTAGTGGCTTTAAAAGTGAAACATGATTGCGGTTTAAAAGTGAAACATGATTGGTGGTTTAAAAGTGAAACATGATTGGTGGTTTAAAAGTTAAACATGATTAGTGTTTTAAAAGTGAAACATGATTAGTGGTTTAAAAGTGAAACATGATTGGCGGTTTAAAAGTTAAACATGATTAGTGTTTTAAAAGTGAAACATGATTAGTGGTTTAAAAGTGAAACATGATTGGTGTTTTAAAAGTGAAACATGATTGGCGGTTTTAAAGTGAAACGTGATTGAAGGTTTCACAGTGGACAAATGAGTCCATTGAATTGGCACTTCATTGACTGTGGGCCAGGCCACACTGAATGTAGTTTCCCGGTCGATGCCCAACATTCGATTCAGCGGTGGGCAGGCATCATCTGTCGGGTTGCGTTAGGTTGCTGTCCCTGCTTATGGAGATGGGGAGACATTTACGTAGAGTCGACGAACTGCATAGGCGCCCCAGGTCATCTCACAGAACTGAACTGCATGTAAAATTGCTCTGTGAAAAATCCCTCCCCCCACATCTGGTCAGAGCATTCCAGAAAAGTTTTCAGTCTTTTGAGATACAAGCCTCTGGAGCGGTTTCTTTTTCTCTCTTCTGGGGTGCTTGATTTCTCTGTGCTCACTGCGGGTGGGGTGGGGGCAGCGGAGAGGTTGGAGGAGCTCAGGTTTGATCTTGCTCAGGTTTGACCTTGCCGCAGGGGCCACGGTTGGCGCGGCAGGACCACTTAGGCGGTGGAAAGTCGGATAGAGTGGCTGGGATGGGTTTGATACTGGGATACTTTGATATATCCCCGGCCGGCGAGCGAGAGACAACATCTTAACATGGAGGCGGATGAGGGGGAGAGGGGGGTCAGAGAGGGTGCGATAGCATGAGAAATGAGGATGGGGAAGGGGGGTCGAGGGGAGGCAGGAGAGAGACCTCCGATGGTTAATTTATTTGGAGGGGAGCTTTGGCAGTGTGGTTGCCCCGTGGTGCCAAAGAATGAGGGAGGAGAGATAGTGCTCACTGACCTGGTTCTCATTTGTCCTGTCGCTTCCTCCAGGCCTCCACCTTTCCCCGACCCCCTTCTTCATCCCCCACTTCTAACTCTCTCCGCTCGGGTTTATTCTTTTACTGCGGCCAGTGCTACTACTGTTCTTTTGTCCCCACCGCCGGTCAAAGTGATGAATCAGAAACACTTTATTGTCCCTCCTTTGTCCGCGTCTCGTATTTCTTATCTCGCTTTATTACTGCAGGACAATGTCCTTCACAACTTAGAAATGTCCGCTGGCTTCGCAAAGTTATCAGTTGCTTTCCACCGTAGCGGCACGCTAGCAGGTGTAATGGTCTCTGTGAAGGTCAATGTGGCTATATTGGGTTCAGAACACACTCTATGGGAGATAGGCTGGGATTTATTGTTGACAAACCCAGAAGTTAAGCTACGCCAACGGCTCTGTTGCAATAAAGCCAGGGTGTTTGTCCCATTGGGTTTGAGAAAATATGCTAACGGTGGCTTATCTTATGCTAATGTTTTGTTTAACAAGATATTACTCAGCAGTGAATCCCATTTAGGCTATTTTTGGTTTGGAAAGAGCATAAATATTTGATATATTTGGTCATTGGGGGTCCATAAGCTAAAATAAACCATTAAAACATTCAGAGAATAATAGTATTAGAATATCAACATAGTGAAACGTTGCACCAAGCTTTACCCTGAGTGTGTAATATTTATATAAAGGTATGCAAAATAATGCTTTATTCAACAGGCTTGGCTACTGTAGGTTTGTGCTTTTTTAAAAAATTTTCAGACCTCATTTTATAATAGAGGCGTATGTCATGTGCACATGCCTGTGGTCATGGGATTACACAATTTGTTGGGCACACACACACACACACATGCGTGCGCGGTGCGCTCGCCGTAGCGCTCTTTAAGATCTGAAGGACGTCTAACTTTTTAACAAACCTACAAGGACTGCAAAGAGCACAAAACACACACACACATGCACGTGATAGATGTCGGTTGGTTATAATTCAGCCACGTTGAGTTATCAATCTCTCAGATCTCTCCCCTGCTTTCCTGATTCCAAGTCACAGAGCGAAGGGAACTAATTAATGGAGTCTGTGTTTTGCTCTTCAGAGGCCATTAGATTCAGCGCTGATTACTATTCATGCAGGTCCGCCGTCTGGGATTCAGCCTGCATTATGGCTCGGCGCCTTCGCCGTAATCACAAGCGCTGTTGTGATTATGCGTCTAGTGTTATGAACACACACCGGGCCGGATATCCACACAATCGCCCAATCAGACGCCTCGCCGGCGTTCAAGATGGCCGACACACTCGTCTCAACCCCAGGCGATGTCTTGTTAAATGTTACCTTCCAGCACGCGCGACCGGCGCACACACGCGCGATCAAACGGACGCACACAAGTTCCCAGAAAGACACACACGTGCAAAGCGCGTGCGCACACTCACACACACCCACCATCTCTTCATTACACACCCCCTCAGATCAAAGGTAAATAGAGCTATTTGTAGTGGAAGGCCTGAAATGAGGTCAGACTCTCGCACAGTCTCGTAGAGGAGCCCTAGCAAAGGGGGGAGGGAGCTAAATGTCAATAAATCCATCAATCTAAATGCTAAGAAAATGTCACAGGGTTGTTTATAGTGGGGGAGGGGGGGCAACTGTGCACAGGCCACCTCTATGCTATGGCTGCTTAGCAGGGGGTGCACTTACGTACCCTAGGTGAAATCACACACTACTGTCACAATGGTAGCCATTGCACAATATTCCGTTTTTTGCCAAAAATGACAATGTTCCTTCTAAGCTGTCCACATCTAAATGGATATTTCACTAAGATGTTAGTTTGCATGCCGAGTTTTACGTCCTAAAGATATGCCCTTTAAAGCTCTCCTGCAGTCAAAATCAACATTTTGGGGATTTTGCATTGTTTTTGTACAATAGCCTTACACGTTAAACACTGTTTTTTACGTGCTATATCTGTGATATTACCCCCGAAATCAACAAAACTGGATAGCGTCATTTACTTCCACGTAATCGTTGCATCACTCTTATTTCGAGTTTTGCGTATTCCCTCCCTAAATAATAGCTCCGTACCAGGGTGCTAGGCAGTAGGCTACGACTGCCGACATCTTGGATGCGAGTACCCGTACTTGTAAACATATTTATAACTTACACACTAGCATGTTGCTGGGGTCCAGAATGTTCATTTTCTTTCATCTGGGTAAAACAATAAAAGAAAACAAACCTAGTGATGCATTAGAGATCACGAATGCTTTGAAAACGGCAATATGATTACTGCAAATCCCCTTCAAATAACTTACTTTATTCGCCCTACAGAGGAATTTCCCTAAGTTTCAAACTGTATAAATGTCTTAATATATGGGAAAATGGAACGGCTGGACCCGCTTGTGATATTTTACATAATTGCAACAAAATAGGATATTTCTCAAAGGTTCCTGCACATACAGTATCTTAGCATAAACAGGCAAGAGACCCAATCCCGTATAATACAGTAAAAACCCCACTTGAGACTCATATTTGGAATCTGCTGTATACAGGTTCCTAAAACCCGAATAATATCTGCATATCACAGGTGTCTTAATTGGAAAATGCTAAATTCGGAAAAAGGCCTAATTTGGAAAATAGTGCGATAGTTGGAAAAATTGTGGAATAGTGTGCATGTAAACGTAGCCAATATGACACTATTCCAGGTTTGGTGGCCATGTTTATGGTTGTCAATGCACAGTTCATACAGTATATCAGATATAGTGAGAAGTCATTTGG
>JAODUK010045396.1:0-20013 GCA_027564635.1 Typhlichthys eigenmanni
ATTAAAGGTATTTATTGAAGTCGGAATAAGTAGGACATCAGTGAAGGCCTAACTGTGAAATGCACGGCCCGCCACTGCAGAAACAATATAATCAAGAGAAACTATTATTTTTCACATTACATTTTGCAAGTAAACTCTTATTTGTCTTCTGAATGACAGGCGCACTCTCACTTTTATCCCTCGCATGGGGAAAGTGAATGATCAACGTGAAAAGTATAATAAGACATTTCACAGTTGAAGGGGTCTTCACTGTTCATTAGTTTCACTGTGTTTAAGATGCAGTAAATGCAACATCTTTCCAGTCAATGAGTAATCGTGTTAAATAATCAGGATTTTAATATTGACCAAAATAATCATAATTATAATTTTTTCACTAATCTAGCAGCCAGTTCGATTGTTTTAGTATTTGAGAGCATTGATTCTACGTAGCTGTCGAGCATGGGTTTGGAAGCACATCGTGGTTGCAGACAAACCACACTTTCTTCTGTTGCTAATGTGAGTATATAGGCTGCTACAGTACAGTACAGACGGGGAAGTCTCCTGCACAAAACATACGGTCAGTGGTCCGAGCAGCAGCAGTCAATTCAACTGTATCAAAACAGCAAGTCATTCTGGGATATATACCCGGCCTGTCAAAAGTTTACTCCACTCAAACTGCTTTTTATCAAGATAAATCAGATACATTTTAGATGGAGCTACTGCTGCTTAATTAACTGGACAGCCGTGAATCTGAGCGAGACTGGGTCTCTTGGCATTGGGTGGGCAGGGGTGCAGACAGGATGGACTGAGACGTGAGGACAGCCTCTGTGATGCTTGGCTCGCTAGGGCAAACTGGGTACACGTAGGCATGAGTCATGCAGACTTTTATAGTGCTGTGCCGCGCTATGCATGAGGCACCTGCGTAAAGTTTCTGTGAGCTCAGTACTTGCCATGCAGTCACAGTTACGCAGGTGTGAGGCTTGTTCACTAGCATCTTGCATGGCATATCACTCCCCACTCCACGCCATATGTAGAGCATGTTTTTAAAGAATATGACAATGAATTATCCATAACCGTGTCTCTCTGAGGGTACATTTACCCCCTAGTGCAGGGGGTACCTGACAATATTGTAAGAATATATTTTTTACATTTAGACCTATAAATAGAAAACGAAGATATTAAAATGATCTGTGTCCTTCTGGAGCCATTAACACAATTTGCTTAATAGTGAACTGATAGTCTTTGATGGTTATTTATATTGTAGTCAGGAAAAATAGTACTTGGGTTTGGAAATTAATTGTAAGAGAATCACTGATAATACGGGGTCCACTATGAGCCCAAATCAACATTCAGTTCCCCATCTAACAGAACATTTCTTTTTATTTTATGCTCCTATAAAGTTGACCAAAGCATGAAAATCATAAACCATAGGTTTAGTTACAATTGAGCCTTTTGTAAATGTCACACTGTGGAAAACCTATGACTGAGAGATACTGTTGGAAGGTTAAATCAACAAAATGTTAAGGGAGCCTTCAAACCCAATGGTGTGTTTTATTTGAGGAGTCTGTCATATACTTAACCCCAATATGTTCTCCGTGGGAGGAGGGGTGATCACATGTTTGGCCATGGGCATTAGCTGCAGATTAAGACAGAGTTGATCTACCAGTCTTTAATAGGGAATTAGCCATGATTCATAATGTTGTTTTTGCAGGACTTTTATTTTTTTGTGTTGGTCTCTTATCTATTAACCAGAAATAGGTTTATTGGCGAGTATAAAAAAAATAACTTCAAACAAGCTATGGCAGAACCCTCCCTAAGGGAAACCATTAACTGTAATTGTATTCAAGGTGGAAAACAGGCTTGGGTGCTTCTTGACATGATGGGGGGATTGTTGGGTCTTTTTCACTGTCAGATAGGGGCCAATTTGCACCGATATCATTTTGGGAATCTATAGGGCTGTAGGCATCTTCTCAACCACCGCTTTGGGAATATGGCAGACTAAGCTACATGCAACACTTCCCACTCACACAATGCTGTACAGTACATTGCCTTAATGTGATGAATGTGGGATAGTCGTGGGCACGATTCCACATGCACACTTACTTCTGCTTGTGTGCCTCCCTGTTGTTTCTTAGAAATGGGACATTTTAATCTTCCTTTAAGTAATCCATGATACGATTGGACAGATTAGTGGATCCTCGTGGCAGATTAAGAAGATAAACTGTAAATTAGCCAAAGCATTGTACAGGAGAAATCAAATAAGGGGGGAGGTGGGTGCTCTTTAACCCCCTCCTTGTTATTCGAGGAGGAGAAGTTGGTCTTCCCATTGTAGAGATCACAACCATCCCAGAATACCATCAGGAGTCAGACAGCATTATGGCATCTTTAAGTATTATGGTCACAGTTTGATTGCATTCATACTTACCTATAAATTCAAGAGGTCAAAGGTAAAAAAAAAAAAAAATCTATTTTTAACCCCGTTGCATTTCACAGAAAAACAAGAAACTGTAGCCTTTGCTTTTACTACAGTAATAATACATTTGACGAGGTGGGTGTCAGTTCTCGTTATGCGCATTGTTTTTGAGTGTTGCCTCCAGAGGTACATGGTGATTTGAGTTCTCTATTTCTTTTCCCTTTTTTTTTTTAAATGGCACAATGAGATTACATGATTGTTTTACTCTGGCTATGACTGGTCTCTGCTATTGTTCGTAATCTCTTGCATTTCTCTTTGTGGTAGAGGTTCTCCATTGTCCTCCATTATATGACAGGTTTTTCGTGCAGGACAGCAGAGCTATGTAAGCATGCCTATAGGTATAGTTTGAAGAGGGCTTAACTTTCTCTCACAGAATACGCGCGGCGCACACACGCACGCCGCACGCACACGGCGTGAGACTGACTATATCAAAAGCAAAAGGTACTGCCTTTTTCTCTCTGTACCTCTGTTTGTGTCTCCAATACACGGGGGATAGACAGAAACTCACTATTTAAAACGTCGACGTTTATCTCTGACGCATCTACACTTATTTTCACGAGTTTCAGTTAAAACAGGACACTTGGTTGGATTACAGGGATAGAGAAGGATCCTTCAACGTAGAGGTAGGTTAGGTAGCGTGTAGCGGGCGGGGCTAAAGTTTTTCACACACAATCTGTAGTAAAAGAGGCGAGTCTTCTACACTCGGCAAAGCAAGCAATATTTCACAGATGCGTGTTACAGTTACGTGCTACGTCGGCTGTCCAGTGGCCGGTTGACGGATATTATTTTTCCTTATTTCGACAACTTTTGAGGTCGATTATACGCAACACCGGCAAGAGAATAAATCACTAGGAGAGTTGCGTGAATGGTAAGATATATTTTACTGTTTGTATGTTACCTTTGCAGCGGTCACGTAACGTTGTCTTTTCGGTTACGCTATTTAAACATAAAACCAGTCGTTAACAACGCCTGCTTAATCGAAGGCTATTTGTTTTTTTATTTTTATCCATGCTACGTAGACTACGGTTTCCCCGCAGTTCATGTCTGTGCACTGCGGACTAACCTCAGCGCCACTAGCGCGTATTATTTGAGTGCCACATCCATTCAAGCCTTTGCCTTTTGTTAGGCGGGTGCTTGCCTTGCACGCAAGTATGTCTTGGAAGAAAATGTACTATAATGTTGCGTGCACAAAACCAAATGTCTGTAGGGTAACTACATTAAAAAAAATGTTTGGTAATTATGGAATGCCAAATAGGAATTTTAAATGCTTTCACAATGTAATGTTAACCGAGCCCCCCCCCCCATCCCTACTAATCAGGGTTAATGGTCGCTATTTATTAAGATACAGCTTTCTTTTTCCTTAGGTGCGTCCTCATACGCTTGTTGGAATGTTGCAATGACCTGTTTCTAGAAGTGCTTTTCACTACAAACCCGGTTCAAATGTGGTATACTTTAAGTAAGGTCCGCCACAAGCAGCACGTTTTTTGGGCCTATCTGCTGACTGTGGTACTTCCAGTTGCACCAGTCTGTGATTGTGTGTTTCTGGATCACTATCATAAAAAATATTAATACTGTGGCTGGTCACTCCCTTTCTGTGTAAACATATTGTGCAAGTTGCCTTCTCCTCTCATACCGCCCCTTTTCGCGCACTCAAACACGTTATTTGTAGACACTCACACAATAATTCACACACTCAAACATTGAACACTCCGCCCAAGCCCCACCCCCTTTAACAACTTCTGAGGAATGGTCAACATGTGGAGAGGTTGTGGTAAGAGTTGTATGGGTTGTTGAAAGGGGGTGGGGGCGACAACAACCCAAAGTTAGGAGAGAGGGAGAGATTTATTCTATTTTCCAGTTTATATGAACACGTTCGCATAGGGTAAGCTTTAATACCTGCAATAATAATATATGGGGTAACCTTCATTCATCTGAATCGAGACAGATTGTCAGGAAACCAGATTATACCCCAGATTGAGACAGATTTGGCAATAGGGATTTTAGATAGGTAGTCTATTTTATTCTTCACCAAAAGTATGCTGTCACAGCAGCATCATATCTTGCAGTTTCTTTAGTTTGTTTGTTTTGCAAAAAAAATAACAAAAAAACTCTAAAATGTTGACCACACTTTCTTAAACCGAAGGTGAGAAGCATTGTTCAAGTTCTGTTTGCTGATGTTTTCTTGCAGGCCACTGCACGTTTACCCAGGCTTGACCTTACATTCAAGGCATGCATGTATAGCCTACTATTTTGTAGGACTAATGTCTCCTGGTGATAAAGAGTAAAAACTCACACTTTGCATGTCACCTATGGAGTTCACATGTGCAGGGATAATAATACCTAGTATAGAAGCTCTTTACTGGCACATTTGTATACTAGTCAGTCAGCTGGGAGGCCATTCGTGGTCTGTGTGCCTCGCCAGTTATGTCAGAAGGCTGACCGTGCCATGCTGGTGTTTTGATGCCAGATGGAGGAAGCCTTTGAATACAGGTGATGCCTCTGTGGGCCTATGGTAAGGAGTTTGGCTTGCATTTCCTCCCATCTGACTTTTCCATCTTCACCTTGCTTTGTGCACTTCCTACGTTTGACAGAGCAGTCCCCTGTTACTTGGACAAGGCTTAGACTGAGATGTCCCCTGTTACTTGGACAAGGCTTAGACAGAGCAGTCCCCTGTGACTTAGACAAGGCTTAGACTGAGATGTCCTTCCCAAAATGCATTATGTAATCCCTCACTTCTCCAGTACAATATCCCCAATGTGAAATCAACAGCCTCTCCTTTTGCCTTCTCCTGTTTTGAAAGAAATGTAGAGGGAAAGAAACTGCAAAGGGAACCGGCCTCCAAATGAAAAACAGACTTCTTCGTGTCTGAAATGCTTTTCCTAGTGAATCTGCAGATGACTACAGTATATCAGATATTGTTGTGATATAGGGACTTGTATGTTGTATATTCTCTCCTACAGCAATCTTTACATTCAAAGTGAAAACCGAAATTTAACTATTATATTATACTGCGAAAACCGTCTCTTATAGAGGAATTAACCAGGATCATAGCTTGCTGCAATATTGTTTTACCTAACCTTTTTTTCAAAATGTCTATTTAGTGTTTATATTGTTTATTATTTTAGTAGAAAAAACAATCACACAAATTAGAAATTATTATTATTATTATTTTTTTTTTTTTGGGGTAAAGGTCAAGGTTAATCTTGATTTTAGCAAAACTGCTCATGTGAAATGTGAGTGTGCAGATGGACTATCACTGAAATTACAATATTCTGTAGTCACTGTAACTGAAAGAAATAATTAGTAACCTATGTGAAATAGGTCAATGTATATACAATTATATATAAAAAGCATGTATATATCTCTGGTTTTCTGATCACAGGACTGAGGAGCTGCCATAAATTGAGACGTAACGATATCCGACGGTGTTGTGCGTTGTGTGTCCGCCCCTGTTGGTAGCAGTGTTGCCGGAGTGATGCCACTATGTTGACACGGTACTTAGTTTTATTGCCTGCGACTGTGTGCAAAGACAACGCGTGAGCCACCAACCTGTAAACAAAATAGAAGTGGTTCCTTTTGAAGTAGACGCATGTACTTGCCATAGTGTAAGCTGCCTTCTGCGCTGAAACTGGAAACGGCTCTTACGACTAACTGTGTCATGTTTCCCCGTCGTAGTGAGTAATGGGAAGAGTTATGTGGTCAAGGCTTGTGGTCACTATCATTGACTTTTAATAGCAGTACCTGGACATGTTGAATTAATTGCTGCACAGGTCTGACAAGGTGAAAACCAAGGCCAGATACACAATATAGTCATCTGATACATACGGTCTCCAAAATCCTCCATGTAGTCTTGTCAAGTCTCCTAAAGAAATTAGTCTTCAATACGGTTTAGCCATAGGGATTACTTGTGCTCCCCCAAACTAACTGTTTAAGTCATGAGAAGAAAAGCCTACTGTGTGTAAGGCTGAGAATATGGATTTGATGGTGTAATTAGCAGACAAACTGTAATGCTAACACAGCATGGCCAAGACCTCCGTATAAAGCCCGCTATTCTGTGATTACACAATTGTCGGTCTCGGATTCTATCATGCGCCGTTGCCACACCATGGTGTTCACACATGAGCATGGTGTTCGTTCGCCCATGGGAGTGGTTGACCATCCAGCTGGAAGATGAATGGCACGGATTTGTGGTGCAAACAATAGCCGTTCTGATGGGAGTGGATCTTGCCTAAATATCTGTGTTATACACCATGAGGTAACCAAAATAAATAGAAACAATGATTCTACACCCCCCATTCTCTCTCTCACACACACACACACACGCACACACACACACTGCTGATGTCTATGGACAACCTTTGCCTTCTATTTAAAAGCCTTGAGTGCTTTTTAAATCCGATCGTAATAAACACAAGCTTAGCTTAATCTGTTTTCCAATTAGTTTAGTTTATAGCAAACGTGCCAGTTCAATTAAGCATTTTGTAACAAAAATAGCTTGAACATCAGCTAACATTTCCTGCATCACTGTGACCATGTTGACCAGGACGTCTTGGGCAACGGGGGTTGAGGGGGTCACCTGGCCTATCGCACTGCCTTCTGAGTGACACGCACATCTCCTTAAAGTATCTCCTCTGCCAGCCCCGCTTCACTCACTCACATGAAATGACAATTACTCATCGCCGCGCAGATGAGCTTAGCTGTGTGTGTGTGTGTGTGTGTGTGTGTGTGCGCGTGCGTGCGTGTAAAAGGGATTAGAATATTCTCGCTACTAGTCATTTCTCTTGACAAAACATGGGATGGCTGCTTGAAGGTTTATGTCACGCTGCACGCGTTGTCTTTGTTTCAACATTGTGCTCAGACGTGTTGACAGACCATGACAAGACCAGATATCCTGACGTCACTTCATTAACTTTATTTATGTAGCAACATATTTCATAGAGGAGCAACTCCGTGTGCATTTACCACCTGACACGTTGGTATTTATTTTGTAAAGTATCAATGCCAGTGTATTTTTCTTTTTCTTTTTTAAAGCAGTGGGGGAGAACGGTTATACCTGGGTAGTGTGCATGTGACATATTCATGTCAATGGTCAATTAATCTTACTTCATGTATTAACCCCTGGACTTCAATAGCTCATATGCTCACGTTCAAAACCTGCATATTCAGAACATCTGTGTTTTAGGAATGCTTAAATTGCTGATTTAAAACAATAATAATAGTCAATAGTCTACTACACATTGTGGATATTACCTACCGCCGGGCGGTCCCAGTGCGTCTTTCGTGTTTTAATTGTGGTGGGGGGGGGGGGGGGGGACAAATGTCTTGTTCTAAATGATGTTGAGGAGGACACATCCCCTGTATCCCCCCTGAAATCTACGCCTATGGCTAGAACATGTATGAGGAGCACCGCCCCCCTTTGGGTGACAACTGACGACTTTTATTAAATGTACTTTTATTTCCTCTACTTCTCCAGTAATGTCGCTATCTGCTCTTTGGCACTGCCTGAGAAAATGTTTAGGATACTCTCGCTGGGCTCGTTCTTGCAATACTGGGCCATGCAGTGCACTGTCGCAACTTCGCGACATTTCATAAAATTCCGAAGGAGTGGCGTTAGTAAATGTACATAGCTGAAACACTGACTGCATCATATGTTGTTAACATTGCTGTCAATTTCATTCCAAAGCATGCCATGAGTACATGTTTTAACATTTGTTTTACATGAAAATGGTTTGATGTATTTATCATAAAGTAAAAAATAGTTAAGGCTATTGGTGTTTGAAGAGTATCCTGGTGATACGTTGGAAGAGGCGGGCCAGATGTGTGTTTCCCTAATTGCTGTTAAAATGCACCAGTGGATCAGGAACTTTTGGGTCACAGCAGGGGATCGGTGTATAAACCGAATTATCTGTGGCCTTGGTGTGTTAGCAAATCAACCAAATATGTTTACAATTGGGTCATTTTGCAGACCCGTTTATCCAAAGCCATTTACTACTAAGGAGCCTGGTAGCCTAGGGGATAGGCATGCTCAAGGACCCTGATCGCAGGAAAAGGTTTGTTGGGGGTTGTAGCCACCGACTTCCATCTTATGGACCATCCTAACTAGACCCCCGTGTTAAGTTGGAGGCTTGGGAAGTTGTTAATGTAATTCTGATTTCACATTCATATGTGCATGGGATTTATGACTCAGCTCGCCGTATACCTCAATCATGGCTTGTTTTAAGATGTCTTGTGTCGATGTCGAAGCTTAATCATTAGGTGCTGAAAAGGGACCCACCACAACAGCCTGATGCATTAGTCACTGATCAATGAGAGACATTCTGTTATGAATAATTAATGACATATGCAAAGATTAGAGTTCTCATATTATCACTGTGGGATATCACACCTGCAAATCAATAATGCGCAAAAACAGATCCCTTTTTCTTTCTTGAGACATTAACTTGTCATCAAAGAAGCTCAAGAACACAACTCAATTATGCGCTCTACACCCTGTGATGTAATTTTGTCATATTTCATGTTTATTTGTTATCTATACACGGTGAGGTGAGTAGCTGTTTCAGTCTGTGGGTTTTTGAGGCGCTTCCTCCGTCCAAGTAATAAAAGAGCTGGTTGTGTCAGCCACTTCAAAGTCATCAGAGGAGATGTAGGCTACGCATAGAGGAAATGGGAGGACCTGTTAAATCAATGGCTGCTCATTAGTATTCACTTCTCGTTCTTCATTGCAAACACACAAACTTGTATTTTTCTACCTTTAAGGCATAAGAATCCTGCATCTCGAGCGACCAGCTGTTCTGTATTATAGTTGAGGTTTGTAGTTATTATTTTTTTTCTTTTCTTTCTGAGGTTAAACCCAGGCCTGATGCTTGCTAACACAGATGTAGTTCTTATAGATAATATAAGATGTAGCTCTTATATTTGATGAGATAATTGAGAAGATGGGCTACTCCTCTATGTGGAAGTGTGTATTTTATTTATTTATTATGTATTGCTACTTGGCTGCTGTAGGTTAAGACTTATGAGCTGCAATGAGAGCTAGCTATTAACAACACATCAGTTGAGCATTTCACTATAACTGACAGTTGTCTATTGCATTTAAACAAATTAAACTATAATCATAGTTGATAAAGGTCTAAATCTTACAGCACTCTAAAGGAAATATTCTGAAAACAAGCTGTGACTGACAGTTGATTATCTCAATAGTCTCTTTATAACTCCATACTAAAACGGGTCTTCCAGCCAGTAGGCTGATGCTAGGGAGGTTGATTATGGCCTTTATTATTACATAGGCATATCGCCTTATTACCTATAGGCATACTTTATTATTACCTAGACATACTTCCCAGAAAATACTGCCATATTTAAAATAAGACATAAGCACATCCTTTCAGATTTCCATTGTGTTTTAAGAGATTATTGCCCTTGCCAGTAAAATGTTATTCATGTGTACGTGAAATATAAGGGGTTATTTGGAATTCAAAGTACTGTATATTAATGTACTGTTCTTGTGAATCTTGAAGTGAAGCTATGGTTAGTTTTCCAGTACCTACCTTTTGTAATGTTCCTTTTGTCTAACATGCTGATTCATTCTTTGACATGGTGATGATAAATGTAATGAGCTTTTCCAGTTTAGCAAACACGTTGTTTTATTTTTAACCTAGTTTTGGATCGTTCAGTAGTCTGCCTCCTTGGTGCCGAGAGCTGTATAGTCTTCCTAGTCCCCACCTAATAAGGGTATACCCCTTATTAACACAAAACACATAATGCCTCGCTTTAGAGGTTTTATTCAGAACATGTTCTGTTGCCCTACCATTCAGCATGAGGACTATGTCTGAAAGATACTATATAAGAAGTATGTACAGTGGAACTATAGGTCTTGTACATGCAACAGATCCAGCAAATAGCTTGATGAATGTTTTCTTGATATTTATAGGTACGCTCCTCCATTGTGTTCTAGCACCCTCAAATCTAAAACTCCAAATTTCCTCTCGAGATCTGTTTATCATTACAAAGAGAAACAACAAAAACTAATAACAGATGACCACTCTGATAATGCTGTATGGTTTTAAAACACGATGCAAAGGAATGCTTAGGTGAATCTATGATCTTTGTGTTTTTAGGGGGTAGATAGCCAGGAATGTGAGCATCTCAGCTGTGGGAGAGGCACACTGTACAGTATGTTACCACAACTATAACTCCGGGCACAAATTAAACTAACCAGTGTTCTGAAGACTTACTATCAGGCCCTGTTTGAGTATACTATATTGCACGCAGCCATTGCTTTTTATAAATTAAGACAAAGGCATTCGCGATAACCACATGAAAGATGGCTCTACTTGTCAACAGCTTGTTGTAGCCTTGTTTCCCAGCACAACGGTTCCATTAATCTTGTTTAAGAGCTATCTAGAAGCCAGTTTGTTCAACACTGAGGGGAAAACATCTTTCCCTTAATATATGCACAATAGCGCTGATACTGTGAACATATGAAAACAATCAGACCTCAGTTTTAGGCCTATATATTTGTTGTTTGTTGGAAGCAGTGATTGTGTGCACTGAAATATCAATTTCTGCTTCAATTAAATGCAAATGCTTTCATATGTAGTCCTCATTTGCTTCAATCTTTGACTGACTCGTGATCATGTTCAGTGGATTGGATGAAGGCCTAATCTTCCCATATGTCCAGATCTATAGGCCCTGCCCAACAGTTTTTTATCTAATACTAATGGCTAAACACAAAGCCCATATGGGGTTAGCAAACGGGTTAGCATACAGGCTGTCCTTGCTCATGAACTTGCCATGACCTGGAAGGGTGCATCTAATGTGTCTGCTGCCACTTCTTTCGGTTTGAGCAGATCCAGGTATTAGTAGGTACCCTCCCAGGTCAACAGGTTAATGATGCTGTACCCCCCACTTCCCTTCTGCCCCACACACACACACACACCAAGAAATACGGCACCAGATTCCCACTCTAAAGATGAAAGGACCACCAGGCCCCATCCTAGATGAGCAGATGGGGTTTCTGGGTACTGAGCAGAACTTTGCAGTTCATGTTTGGGGACAAGGAGGCATATTGTTCTTGTCACTAGTAGGGTTAAGAGTTTGTAGGCTGCCGATTATTATGAATTGTAGATTGGGTATGTTGCTTCTGTTACTGTTTTAATGCTCATTAGATACTATCCCATCAGGCGAAGATTGTGGGCTTCAAATAATAAATAAAATGGTACATTTTGATTTATTAATACCATTGATCCATGTATTTGTTGTTTGGCAAATATGTGCTCTTGTTTTTCTCAAACCTTTTTTGTTACTTAAAACAAAGTGCAAATCACAGTAAAAACCTAGAAAATAACCTGCATCCTCCTCCTCCTTGTTAACATATAGCAAAAAGCCCCCCACGTATTTAGAAATTGTTCTGTCCTACTGTCTGTAATATGAACATTAGTGATGTCATAATCTCTACTTACTCTGGAGTAGAGGCTCCCACAACATCTGATGTTTCCCAAACTGCTGCAGGGGATCTTTATTTTTTATTTGGGCATTTCTCTCTCTTATTATTGAGCACTTAAGCATAATTCTTGTGTGCAAGTCTAATGCTGCAGTACTGGGGTACTGCATAGATTTAGCTTTTTGTCAACTTGTTCATTGCCATATAAATATTCATTGAGATTCTGAGTTGAACATGGTGACATCAAAGATACATTTGCTTTTTTTGCCTGTGGCAATGAGAGTAGTTTCAGAGAGGGTTCATACATAATCTTTGTGTGTGTGTGTGTGATGATTTGTAACCGATCACTTTGACATTCATCTGTCCCTATCTTAAGTTGATCTAATTCTCATAAAGTGTACCCAGGACACATTTAATGTATATTTAGCAAGGCGTTAGCCAAAATGGTTCGCATATAATCTTATGATCACGTAGAAAATGTTTATTTTGTGACGTGGCCCCAAAAGCAAAATCACACTGTACAGCAAGCAACATCAGCAATATAACGGCCACTTTTTTGATTTGACACTGTTGAGCTGAACTGAGAGTATACATATTTTTTTATTATCACACCTTTATTTAACCAGGAGAAGAAACCCTTGAGGTTAAAAACCTCTTTTTCAAGGGGGATCTGGCAAGAAGGTCAACAGGAAGTACCAGTCAGAGTCAGCATGTACTAAAATCCAACACAAATACAAAATGCAATACAAATATTTAAAAACAATCACATTGAACAATATGTTTGTCAATCAATACAGAAAAAGATACCCTCTCATTCATTTAACATTTTGTTTTTGTAGTTCATTCCAAGACCAAGGGGCATTGTGGGGAAAATTATGTTATTCCCCGCTTTTGTTCTGACCATAGGAACTGTAAATATTAATAGCAGCTGAGAACGTAGACTGTGTGTGCTTTTAGAGATCATGTTAACAAGGAGCATCGGTATGTCGACAGTAAACCTAGCACTGCTTTGTACACAAAAATGTACCAATTTTTCAATCGTCTTGTGTGAAGGGAGGGCCACTTTTGTAAATATCACAGTGATGAGTGAGTGATCTTGCATTAGTAATAATTCTTATTGCCCCATGATACAGTGTCCAGTATATAGTACATTAAAAAAAACACTATATATATTACACTGTGTGTGTGTGTGTGTGTGTATAATGATGCACTGTGAAACACTGTGAAAGTGACTCTCTTAATATCCATTGAGTGAAAGTCAGCCAATTCATCTGCACCGCAAAACACATTCTCCTCTCCCTCCCTCCCTCCTTCCCCCCCTCCCTCTGGGCTGGGCTGGGCTGGATTGGCCTTGGCTGGGCTGCCATGCTGGTTGTTGTTGGGAGTCCTATAGGCAGAAAGTAGCCCAGTGGGTGGGGTAGGGGGATGGATGGGGTGTTACCAGCGTCCGTCCACAGTGACTGCGTTACTACAGCAGTCACACAGCGGGGGTCGGGGGGTCTGCTCGTGACGTGAGGTGTGACACCGGGTGACACAGACTTAATGGTTCACCCCTCTCAGACCCGGCAGAGGCGAGGCGTTGACAGCCAGCGTCGGGAGGAGGACAACAGGGGCAGGAGCATGGGAATGGAGGCAGAGGAGAGGTGGGGTGCGTCCACACTAGAACTGGTACAGGGGTACGTGCTTTGTGCAGCCGACTGTGATAGCGTTAACCCATAAGGAGGGTTTGGGGACAATGTCACTGTTGCCGGGAAGAGCAGAGAGTGATGGTACCTGGTTGTGACAAGGTCGGTGAACTGTGGTGACCCTACGCCCCCCCCCCCCCACCCCACCCCACACACACACACACACACACACACATAAATACACAGCTGACATAAGCAAGATGGCTTGTCTCTGTACTCTAGGAACAGCACACAACCAGTCGGTCCTGCCAAGCGCACACACACCGCCAATCTGCCAGCTAGCCATTGTACAAATCTGTGTGCTAGCCAGTTATCACGCAAGCTAGCCACCGTGAGTATGCCTCTTCAGCCAGCCAGCCAGACAGCCACCCACGATGATAGCCGTGCCACCCAGTCATTAAATTATTTAGCTAGCAAGCTGTTAATTCTCATGCTCTACCAGTCTGCAAACCAGTTCGGTCAAAAATCCAGTGAGCCAGAAAAGCATTGAGATGTCTGTACTAGAAAGGGTATGGGTGGGGATGGAGTCGTAAATGCCCCAGTATCCTGCATTTTTATAGCATATCTATAGTTTATATTCTTAAAAACCTCCCAGGCCCTCAGTGAGGCCAAATGACCGCTGGCTGTCGTTAATTTTATTAGCTACCGTAAATATTGGAAGGGGCCCCTTGTTGGAGATGTTTCTGTGAGACCAACTCTGTCACCAGCTGACGGACCACGTGCCTTTGCTGTGTTTACACTGAAAGCGTTGTTACAGTGTTTATGTACGAGCATGGGCTGGATACAGTACATTAGTGCTTCAGCAGTTAGCAGACTGTCGTTGCTTAAGAAGCAGGCTTTGTGTTGTTGGGTCCGCTGGGAGTTTGCATTGCCTCTGGTCGAGCTTGGAGATTATTTTCACCTGCAGCTGTTTAAAGTGCTCGTGCTGTATTTGCATGTTTACTTGTCTGACTTTTATTTTGATTCTGTGTACCAGAGTTACAGTAACAACTGTCTACTTTGAATTGTTTATGATGTATGGAAGGCCTGTGAAACTTTTCACTTTAGGCAACACTGCAGTTTGAAAAGTTTGTTTGTTAGTTCATTTTTTCCACAAAGCATGACAATTTGTTAAATGTGGGGGAAAACAGTTTTGAACTCCGCAAATGTCTCATAGCTGGAATCTCATCTACAGGCTGACGTTGAAGCCAATAAAACATAGGCAGCAGCTGCATGCTCCTTGTCTTTGAGATAAATTACAGAGTCGTCTCCAAAGTCGTTTCTCTCTTTCATTTACATCCCCACCACACCACAGAATAAGAGCCAAACTGCCATGTCATCTTCTTGCTGATCTCTCACCGAGTGACGGCTACAGCCTAATTAAATACGAGCATATAACATCAAACGGGATTTTTATCTTGCCTACTTTTGTGGCCTGTTATACCATAACGCAAATTTGATAGCACGTTGGTCAAACTTTAAATTTATAGTAATGCATCGTAGTAATGCATCATTGTACCCATTCTATGATGTTTCTTGTCAAGTGGTTCACTCTCTGAGGGGACGAATTAGCTGAGTTTTTCTTCAGTGGTGTGGCGCAAGAATAAACAGAATCATAATTATTAGTCTTAATCAACATGCTACTTGTTCACCAATATTAGACTGTGAACGTACATGTGATTATTTGATATTTGATACGTTAATATTATTTTGTTCTTATTTTTGGCATATATGCTTAGGGAATTCTCTTCTACACTTTTCACAGAATCCAACAAGCCATCCATTATGACTTCATGGCCACAGAGCGTCTATCTAAGAGCGCTACGAGAGGCGGAAAACAGCCAGCGTTTAAACCAGAGAGGATCACCCATCCCTGCCTTAAGAGTCTGCTAACAGTGTGTAAGGACGCGCTGGGAGTGCGAAATCCAGTCAAGGACACACTTGCCTCACTCCCCCACCCTCTCCACTGTCCTCAGGAAGATGGGAGTGAAAGAATAAGCTGTTCGGACTGAAGAGGAGGCCTAATGAATTCCTGGAATCTGGAGGCAAACATTGTGTGTTTTCATATGTCTGTGTGATAGGGACCAATGACCATGTGGACATTAGCTACAATCACCCACTGTCTCCTGGCTGCTATGCTACTATTGGCTGGCTGCCTCCAATCAGTCATAAGCACAGAGGATGATGTCACTCCACGCCTCAGCTTCCCATATAGTAAGTCAAAGCGTTCTCCTGTACATTCTCTGTTGTTAATCCAGCGACGATTATTGTTATTGTTTATTGTATGGCCTTATATGGGGTATGACAAAATGCACGCTAGCTAACGCACGTAGCCACATGGAATTCAAACAAAAACACATTTCCGTCAGCCCCACAATAACACTTATTTTGCAATGCCGTATACACAAGAATTCATAAACATGCAAGTCTAAACACTGCAAGTACACATACTTGCATGACGTGCAGTCACTACGCAAATGCTAGCTGGAAAAAAGCTCCCCTAGCAGATCAGTGTTTTATTTTTTATCTTGGCATCACCTTTTTAGAAGTTCACTGTAGTTTGCTTATTGTAAATGAGAAAGTGGGATATGCTATTATTTCAGGGTCAGTTGTCTGTGATTTTTAGTGAAATTATACACGGGTTTCACACTTGTGTATTTAGCATTCTGCCCTATTCCTGCCAATTGACCCTTTTGTTAAAGCAAAGCTGGGAGCAATGATTTGTGCCAAATAAACAAATGGCAGGCGCATTTGTTGCTTCGACTGAAACCATTTTTTGCACCTGACCTTCGTAATTCTTCTTATTATAAAAAAAATGTCTACAGCGCAATGACAATTTTTAAGCACAGCACTCATCTTTGTTTACGTAGGACAAACCAGCAGCTTCATACTGTAGCAAATATTTGATGTGTAAAGTTAATGTTGATAAATGGAGATAATATTGAAGCAGCTGTTTTAGATGTGGTTTGGAATGTGAATTGATGGATTGTTTGGCTAGTGTCCAAGGCAGTGACACAAGTACTTTACCATGTTGTTGATTTTTATGTGTTATTATACTTGTGGCTTATATGTACATCTTGTGGGCCATTGGGCCATTCACCTCTATACAATAGGCTCATTGTGTCTCAGTGTACGCTACTGTTTAATGCTAATGTGGTCAGACAGACAAATGTGTCCATTCTACAGCAACTAGTGGTTGTTTTTCCAGCAGGCTTATATGGATATAGGCTAGGCTTTATATGGGGCGTGACGGTCCTTGCTGTAATCACTACCTGTCTGAACTTGAACGCTCTCTCTCTCTCTTTGTGTGTATATATATATTTTTTTTTTCTCTTTCTCTCTCATGATATTATGAAAGTGTTTTCTTTACTTTTGCCAACGCAGTGAGCACATGGCACATGCATGGATTGCACGCATGTGCTTGCATCTATAAACAGTGCCACTAATTATGTGACAGAGCTTAGAAATGCCTTTCCTTTTTTAATTAAAAAAGTGTAACTGCACCATAAATTTATTTTTTTGAGCTGTAAACGAAGTGACAGGATTGATCTGTGATGAGAGTGAGACACTTCAATGCTGGTGTTAATATTGAAAACCCCCTTGTTTTTAGAAAAATTAGCATTTTATGTGCTGGAAACAGATCTACACGTCATATCTGTTCAAAATCAGCCCACAGGACCTGGCTGGTTTTCATTGGTACGCTTGGTACGCTCATACGTCATCAAATTACTTTTTTATTGTTTTTTTTGTTTTTTTATAGCTCTGCAGTTAAAAATCTATTAGTAATGTATTTTAACTGGCAGAGTGAGGTACTGCAAAGATGGCGACGGCCAGAGTCAGCACAGCGCGGTGTTCAAATCCGTTCTTGAGCATAGCTATGGGTGACGTCACGGAGGGTCTGTCCATTTATATATACAAAGTCTATGGTATTTTTTCTTTACTACACACAGTTCAATGCAACATACAGTATATTATTTTGTCAGTGTTATCAATGCCGGACATGGCCTGAATATGTACGGAAGGAGTACAAACTGATTGAGATAAGATTAAATTTAAGCATAAACTCTTGGGAAACATGACAGGTGTTGAGGCTCCAACAGCTCCACACAACTTTAATGGTCAAACTATTAGCTTGGCAGTTGTGTGAGAGAAAACAGTCTTCATAAATCGCTAAATGTCAGCGACAATGATTGTAATTACTTTAACTCTTTTTGAATCATACATCTAATTTTCCTTCCTTCCGAATGAACAGGCTAATCTACCATATAGTGAGTGAAGGTTTTGTTTGCTGTGGTGAGGGATGTCTGTTTTTCTTTACAGCTTTTGTGTACAGAGAAACAGCCCAAAGGATCATGGGAGCTGAAATGTTATACAATCCTTGAGGTATTCTGCATACCCATTACCCGTGCTTCAATTTAAACATGGAAGTTTATAAAAACTGTAGACTTCTACAATAGTACTGCAGTTAGTAAATGCACATTTCTCTATTGACGTCACTTGGACGTATTTGTTCCCATCACACCAACTTTCCGGAGATGTATTATATTATTAGCACCTCTAGACAACAGTTTAGTAATAGTTTCATGTATTTTAGTTAGTGTAACATTAAAACGGGAACATGCATAAACTATGTTACAGAAGACTGCATTTTAGACCTGTAACAGTACTGGCCTCTGTGGTGGCAATGCCTTATGATGTTTATACAATGTGTTAAAGTGTGTTAAAGTGTGTTAAAGTGTTAAAGTGTCTAATGTATGGTAGTGTATGTTTTATATGAATTTTTCTGTACAGCACTTTGTGACTACTTTTTCTATTTTTAAAGTGCTGTGTAAATACATTTAGCTTGCTTTGCTAGTGTATATTATCACAGTCCATTCCTGAGTCAGTGCACCTATGTTCAACCGAGTGCAGTGCAGTTTCTCTCATGCATACCACCTTGTGCATTATGTAGCGCAGAAGCAGAGGGCTTGTGAGCAGGTCGGGCCAAACACTAGTGAGGTATTAGACATGCTCGGGTGGCCAGCTGAAACGCAGTGAGGACACGCCCACTGCCTCTGAAAGAAGTAGTCTGTGGCTTCCAGCAGAGGTGGCATTCAGCAGTGCATGTGAGTGGCATCCCAGTGCGGCAACAATGGGGCACAATTAATGCACATCAACTCAAGTCGGTATCCGATGTTTTAATGGCTTCATCACCTCCACCACGCTCCAGGGAATGTGCAGAAACATGAAGTCTTTTTACAGATTTCCATGAAGAACCGTTTATTTGACAAAACCCGCGAGCGACAAAATGTTATATTCCGTTGGTTAATCAAACAGGATGTGATGGATAGCAACACTTCCATTTTGTCCTGTACAAATTGCTTTAACTCCAGGTATATGGCCTTTTTTACACATGTCTACATGTTCCATTGTTACAGCAACATTTCCATTTAGGGACTACAGTTTTAGTGTTTATCCTTGTTCTATACATTACAAATTGGCATTTGAGCCATTCTGAGTGCCTTAGAAGCACTTAAGACACAGGGCCTTTCTAAACACATTTCAGCAGATGGATATGCATCACTGAGCGACGCTTAAAGGGAAACTGAAGGCACGCCTACTGGAATTGTATTATTTAACCTTGAGTTTCCAGTAGGCGCTTTGTCAACATACTACATCTGTGCGGGGGGGGGGGTGAGGGAGAGACATACTCTTAAGATATGAGGAATTACTTTGTGTCAACCTGCAATGACACAGCATGTCATACCTCAGATGGTTAATGTACGACACTTGCTTTTAAACCTAATTAAGTCAGCATGATGATGTTGATGTGTTAGTGGAGGTAAAGGTTTGAGGTATCTTATCAATTCAAAATGTTCTGAACAGTGTCACAGCTGTATTGTACTACCATGACAAGTATCCTGTTTGTTTTCATTTATTTTCTTCCAATATGAAAATGTTTTTGCTGACTGGTTTGCACACTTTTTAGAGGGGGTGCAAATACTATAAAGACACAAAGCTCACCATGCAACTTTTTAATAAGACAACAAAATATAATTACAAGAATAAAACAACAATCGCAGATAGCTAGAGCAAATGTCTAGTCACCTTGTGTAACAGGGCATCTCAAGTTGCATTCTATTCTTCAGAGCAGAACTAGTAGCTTATGCGCAGCATATGCATACAGTATGTGGTATTCTCCTGTTACTGGGTGCTGACACCACCGTGATGTTAGCCTGCAAGAGCTAGGACCTCTCCAGATATAGCATATGTCTCACACCGTTCACCAGTGTGAAGAGAGACTGTACGCTTTGATTAACTTTTTGATTAACTTAAAATAAAAAAAATTCAAACACAAGGCAGTGTGTATGTACGTGTATGTATATATATATATATATATATATATGTGTGTGTGTGTGTGTGTCTGTATGTATGTATGTATATATATATATGTGTGTGTATGTATGTATATATGT
>JAODUK010045416.1:0-20012 GCA_027564635.1 Typhlichthys eigenmanni
CAACAACAACCCCCCCCCCCCCCTGCTGTTCCCTCTTTCAATGATGATCTATTGGGAATAGAGATTTAAATAAGAGGAGAGGAAATTAATAAAAGAATAGTTTAGTTTGTGAAACTAAGGGCTGTTTTTTCTATTTTATTTTTCAAAATAAAAGCTAAAGGAAATATGAGGCCCAGGGGGCTGTGCTGCTACTAAACCCAGTGGGCAGTTGTATCCCTTGGAGCAGAGACACGTGGACCAGCCAGAATGTACCTTATTCTGCTCACTCGTCTAATTTGAGTCAAATCGACACTTCATTTCCCCTCATTTCTGGTTTGCTGGGACGAACATGGCCACTCTTTGGGCCTTTCTTGCTATTAACATAGAAGTAAACTAGGCTTCTATTGGCGGGAAGGCAGGGTCTAGCTGCTCTGTACAGACTGCGATGTTTGTGTCCAGAAAAGGCTTTTCAGAAGCGTGCATTTAGGCAAAGCTGGGCATGCCACGCGTTTGCTATACTGGAGCATTTACAGCAGTTAACGTAGAGGCTTTATGTGATATATAAAGAGTAAATTATACATTTCTTATCATGTATGCATCTTATTTATTTTGACCCGTTTGTTTTGTGGGATGTTTATGAAAACTGGCGTTCAGAAACGTGGAGCGTTGTTATTTTTTTTTTGTCTTCCCTGTTTGCATCAGACTGTCTGCTGTAGCATCATGCTGTTGCACAGCCACATCGTTGGGGTGGCCTGTGTGTTCGGTCACTAACATTCCATCATCCACCCTTTCATCTTCATTGTTCTATCACTTTCTATCACTTGGCTCCAGTGTTTCCCTTGTCACCTCGTATTTCAATGGCATGACCAAACCACCTGGTTTTGGACGTGTTTGTCGATATTAAAGCATGGTGCTACTCAAGGTTTTTCTCCAGATTTATAAATGAATATAAAAACTGCCATCTAATAGTTTTGATCTCCAAGTCAGATCGCTGTCTATTAATTTAGATGCATCTGATGCAGAACTGCACTTTGAGGGCAATTTAAGAGAAGGTCTGTGTGCTGGAACTTGCCATAACTGTTCTTAAGTAGCGCTAACCTTCTGAAACGTGAAGACTCCCCCCCCGTCAGAATGAATGGATTTAGTGATTAGACGTGAGACCTTTTGCATACATGTGTACTGTACTTGAGTTGACGGTCATTTGGTTGACTTGTGTAGTGAACAGGTTCTTTCACACCCAACGTTTGTTGTTTGCATACATAGCTTGTTTCTACACCTGTTGACACTTTTCAATTTCAGTTTCTTGTTGGCAAATAAAGGAAGCATAGCGCAGTGTTTGAGCTAGCATTAGCATTTGTGACAGAAGTTTACCCGGAGGACCAGTGAGAAATGTTCTTCACTTTGTGTGTGTGTGTGTGTGTGTGAAATGCACAACTATGAGTTTTCTGTTTTCTTGCACCTGTCGCGTCCCGCTTTCCTCATAAAAAACTTTTATTTACGGTCAGATTCTGTACATCTTGTGTAATCATCCCTTCATATGCATTCATCTCTACCAATGTGCCTTGGTAAAATGATCAATTCAGACTTCCACATTGAATACAGACCTTTGAGCTGCATTGTTGTGAGAACATCAAATTCCCAACGTTGATTTCAAAATAAAAACACAGACAGACCACTGGTATATGCACAGTTTAATCTTTTTAATTAAATATTTTCTCTTTCTACACTGATGCAGTATGGGTGAAATTACAGACCAAGACTCAAAACGCAAGGCTCACAATAGAATATAAGAAGGTTGAAGTAAATTTAGTCAGTTTTGACTGGGCCATCTTTATTTGTTCAGTGTTTATCAACATCTCAATTGTTTGAAAAATAAAATAATGTAAAACCTTTCCACATGCTTGTAATTACTTCAGACATCCACAAGGTGGTGATCACTTATCCAATCTAATTTATTATAAGGTATGACTTTTATTTATTGTTTGTTTGTGAGCGTATACATTTTGAAAGCATTTTGGGGCAGCTTCAATTTACGTTTCCAATAATAATAGTGTTTGGGTACTTTAAATTCTATGTGTAAACAGATGTTCTCCAGACGATGACACTCGGCAGAACGAATGAATAGGGATGACATCTGACACGAGGCGTGCAGCGCTCATATTGCTTAAACTTCCATAATGACGCAATGATACCACTCTTAGTGAGTAATGGACTTGTTCCTTTGTAATTCGGTCTCACCTATGCTGAATCACCTGTGTGTGTAGTGTATGTAATGTCTATTCTGCGTCATGCATTATGAGCTCTATATGTGCATGTATTGTCTTCCAAGTCTTAACGTCTTGATTCCTAAAATGTACACGCGTGTGTGTGTGTCTGACTTAAGTCATGGATGAGTCATTCTGTCTGTCCTCATCGTGCCATTTATCTCTGGGTAGAACAGATGTGCTGGCCTTGTGTAAGCCTGTTCCCTCCATGGGACTGGGGGCTATAGAGCTACTGTAGCCATATTGTAACTTTCAACACATTAATGATCTTCATTATTGGACAATGTTCCAAAAATACGCGGAGGATTCCTCATCAGTGGTGACCTTACAGTTATCTGGGATGGCCTTCCTTTACTGCACTTAGCCTAACTGCGTAATTTGGTGTAGAAAATAGGTAGCTGTCGCATTGGAAACGTAAAGCCATGCATACGGTCTGTTAGGAAGTTTCTGAGACATGTTCCAGTGTTCAAATGCTGTTAGAGTAATTTTTTGTTGACTTCTTATGTTAGGTTCTGTACCAAATGTCTTGTTAATGAGTTACGTGTGGGTTGGTCAGTAAACTCGGCCTGGTATTTTCCAGTCATAACTTATTTATTGTATTTAATTTATGGAGTTGTTTCTGTGATACTACGGTGTCTACAGACCTATTTGAATGGTTACAAATCATGTCTCTCTAATTGTCATTAGAGAGGCAAATAGTAGCCCAAAAGTAATGTTAAAACTTAACGCAATCCATTTAAATGTACAAAAAGTTAAGGTTGTACAGTAGAAGCGTTAAGCCGCAGCACAAACTGTTTTCCAAATAAAAAACAAACATTACCGTGAATTAATTAAAAAACAGGCCCTAAATATTTCAAGTATGTGTCGTTTTCTAATTCAGTGCACAGCAGGAGATTACCAGCATTCCGGCTTTAAACCGCTAGAAAAGCGTCTGGGATACATTTATCCTTTCAAAATTGCCCCCATAGCTCCAACATTACGTCATCCCATCCCCAGTAGCGCATGTTGTATTGTAGACTACTTTGGAACTTCCTTAAAACTTTTGTTTACTCAAATAGACTCCACCGGCCGGCTGGCATGCGGGTGGGTCCGGTGATATATAACCCCGCACCCCCAATTCAGGAATTTGGGAGTTTCGTTCCATATATGGCGTTTTTGATATCAATCACTACCTCTGCAAAGGAAGCGGAGGGGCGGAGCCTATCTTCCATTAACGCAGCGTAGACCTGCGTGGGAGCGTTCTAATTGGTGGGCTAAAACTGTACTTGGCTCTGGGTTTCACTGGAAGATAAACTTTCATTTAGTTTACAGGACGTTTGCTCAAAGGGAACCTGTTGAAGTTGCGGCCAACTAATTCCTTGACAAGCCCTCGACAATGGCTGGTTTCAACAAAGGTCCTGCCTACGGCTTTTCTGCGGAAGTGAAAAATAAGGTACAGGCCGAATGTATTTGTTCCACAGCTCGCTAGAACGCACGTTGCATTTCACAATAACCTTTTGCATTAAATAATTATTCAATGTTTGGTAGGATACTAGTACATAGTAGCCCGACATAACGTATGCAGTTTTTGTACCTTAAAGTTATGGTTAAAATCCAAACGTATTCCAAGATGCAGGCTACAGACAATTTAGTAAAGTGATTTTAAATACGTAATCGGAGTTTGACATTTTCACGATACTATCTTGATTGTGTATACTTTTTTTTTTACCGATTAACATGATTATTCATTTTAGCATTAAACCCCAGAATATGCAGTCACATTCGTTTGCGGGAGACGAGCTTGAGGCTTTGGGCGTTGTCTCTGGCAAATACTGTTTTGTGGCAAATGTGTTCTCTGTGCAGCGGCGTTGTGATTCATATTAGGTCGTCATAATGTAATTCATCGACATAATCGTCGAATGTCATCTATCCGTTTTTGCCTCGTATCTTCAGGCCTAATTACTGCGCTGTCCCTCTCTATTATTATAAAGCCAACTTATTTTGCCGCATCTTCTCGTATCAAGTTCGGCGAATGGAAGTAAAAACGAATTCGTTCGTCAATGTCATAACATAACAACGCCCGTTTTTGTTTGAGACTATGGTAAGCTACATCCAGACGGCATTGTTGATGTTGTGGAGAGAGAACAGTTGGCTGCTGTTTGTTTGGACCTGCCCGCAGACTTCAGCATCTGGATCCACTGTAAAAACCTGAGTTGATGTTGGAGATTGCGACCTATGACTGGCAGGTATCGCTGTGTCCTAACGTTTTCGCTTATAGTTAACATTTGACAACGAGTACATTTCCATCCATCCATCGTCAGCCGCTGGAGTCGGGTCGCTGGGGTTAAATTCCGATGAATGTATAAAATAGTTAGTTATTAAAAATACTTTCCCCTGGAGCTGCTACAAAAGGCCCAGCAGAGACTGTATTTTTGGAGAGTACTCGGGAGGAACAACATGACACACTTCCACCGTGCCTCCATAGAGAGAATTATGTGGTACACCAGCGTCATTATCATCGCACAGTAGATAGTTGGCTGCCCTCTCCTCACACTGGAACAACTAGGCAACACAGTTCCCGCTGTCTCAAAAAAAAAACATCCAGAACATCTTAAAGGACACCTCTCTCATCCAGGCCACCCCCTATTCGAACTGTTACCGTCAGGCAGGCGGTAAAGATCCATCAGGGCTAAAACAAAAAGACTCAAAAACAGTTTTTACCCAACTGCAATAACTGTAATCAATGCTGCTAAATTGAACTGAACTGATTTAGGGACTGGTGCAATAGGTGTGACTGTGTAGTATGTATGTGCATGTCTTAAGAATGATGCACTGCCTGGTCAGAACTTTGACATTTTTGACAAAGTTTTATTTATTTTCTGAAATTGAGTGAGCCATAGCGGGACATTAGTGGACATTCCACTGTTGAATTTGAGCCAGTAGATGAACCAAGATGTTCTGCCCACTTTTGCTCTAGATGGGGTTGAACGCGGACATGCTGATTTGGGTCTCTCTGTTGTCCCACGTTGTATTAACCCGGCGTCAGCTGATAGGGGATTTCATCTGCATTCCTCACTTGTGCCCTTGTATGGGGGAGAGATGGACCTGCCCACCCCTCCCCCAAACACCACGTCCCTCGAACAGTGTTCTGGATGTTTGTCTGTAAATAATTGATGTCCTAGGCGGGACATTTCAAGCTGTGGCATTTCCTGCCATTGGCGACGTAGCAGTCATTGTTGTTTGTGAAACTGCCCCTTCGTCTAGTAGGGTAGTGTTGATTGGTCCCTCACCCCCCAACCCCAAAAACAAGAAAAACTAGTCCAGCCTGGTTCAGCCAGACCGAGCAGCCTTATGACAAGTTGTAGTCGTTTGGGTGTCCACTGCCCCTTTTTGGGAAAACAACGCTTACTAAATACAGCTACCCTTCGTAAGCGTTGCCGTGTTATGTCTTGGGCATTAAAGTAAACAACCCACACAGGTTGTTCTTGCTATTGATTAGGAAAGGGGAGGGCAAAAAATCTGCTCGTCCCTCGCTAGCTGGCCCTCGCTAGCTGGCCCTCGCTAGCTGGCCCTCGCTCTGTACCTCCGGACTGTTTACGAGTGGAAGGCAAAGAGTTTGAAAAGAGTCAGGGACTCAGTAAGCAACCAAAAGGCGAATGACCACCAAAATCAATGAATATTACTCGCATAGCTTGCAGTCCATCTTTTTCATAGGCACAGAACACTAACACACTGGGTCGTAGAAATGCAGTTTCGGTCTACGGATTAGAGCCTGTTAACCCAGAAACATGAAAACGCAGCCTCCTGTATTGCAGCTACTCAACTGGTCAGCTAGCTGAAATGTTACGGTTGTCTTCTCTAAAGTTTCCTGCTATTGGTGCCACCTGCTGTGTAGAATGGCGCCACCTACTGTGCAGAATTGTGCGCATATGCCGCACATGCACTTTTTTTTCCACAAGGTCGGTCAGTCCGGCAGGCAGTCAGGGACTCGGTGAGCGACACCCGCTCATGTTGGGCGACCCCGCTAGACGCCGTCTGGCACAAAAAGACAGCTGACATCCTTGTGCTAGTGTCAGCCTCTTCCATTCATTAGCATTATGTCATGTAAGCAACTCCATAGACGCCTGTAAGCATGTCAGTGCTATTGGGAAGTAGTAGAAGATTTTCATTGTCTGTTAGCATTTTCACTCCCAAGACCGAGTGTTTACAATTATACAAAAACAATCCACGAGTGCCCCGTGTTTTAGATTTCTATAACCACTGGCTATACTTTTATGGCCATACATGTCTTTATGTGAATGCTATTCCCTTACAAGAGCACCTGTGGATTAGTGTTTTTAACTTTGGAATACCGCTCTTGGTATAATGTAGTTATCGTTGTGCGTCAAAGTCCCTCTTCTGTCAAGTAGACGCCTTGATGCAGTTAGCCAGCACTCTTTCCCAGACATTCCACAAGTTAAGGCTGGCTCTGTGAAGCCGGCCTTGTGATTGGTGGATGCTGAACCGATGCGATTCTGCCACAGTGAAGTATTTTGAGTGTTGTCGTGGTCCAAGTTTGTTCATGCGACGCACACGATTCTGACTATGCCAAGACCATTTCCTCCAGCTCTTCTATTGAGGCAGTGAGGCACGGTGGTATACACAGTCCAGTCTCCTAATTGCACTTTTAGAAGGCTCAGTGGTCAATTAAACTAGTTGGTGGTGGTTTGAATATGGAAATAACCGAATGGAGCAAATGTATATAATTACAAGACAACTGCGGTTTAAGAGAAGGTCTAATTGTGACTACAGAGTACAATCCATTTTCAAATGTTTTGGTATGTTAGTTTTTATAGTCCGTTTGGTTGCTCAGTCTGACAGAGGCTGTCTATAACGGTCAATACTTTCCCTTAATACAATGGCATTGCGTCTCTCAGAGGGCCAACTATCTGTCAGTGACTTTGTGCTACGGGTGTTGACACCTTGTTGCTTCCCGGATTGTCTCCCAGCAGCTGTAGCATGTATTCAACTGTGATTCACTTTGTCAAGTTCACCTAGCAGCAGCCTAATTTGCATGTTTAACACTTCGGTTATTGATAGGAACTTATTCTGCCCTGTTGTTTTAACAGTTACCTTCCTGTGCTAGGAATTCATAGGGATACACAGGCTTCAAGTTGACCAAACAGGATGTCCTTGATAGTAGGCTATGTACGTGTTACGCCATATCAATGCCTAACGGGGGCTGTCGAGCACATGCAGAATCCTTACTTGGACATAACGTGACCTTGAAGTGTAGTTTTGACCAGGAAAACTAACATTTATTAATGTTCTTCAGTGTATCCCTTCAACATAATGTAGTTATCACCTGGGCAACAGTGGAGCCTCTTTTGTTAAATGTTCAGGGTTGTATTTGGGACTCTAACTACACTGACATGAAAACCTACTTGACCTTTTGACCCCTCCCTCCCTCCCTCCCTCCCGCCCACCCAATCAGATTGCACAGAAGTATGACCCCCAGAGGGAGGAGGAGCTGAGGGTTTGGATCGAGGGCGTGACGGGCAGCGTGATCGGCTCCGACTTCCAGAAAGGTCTCAAGAGTGGCGTCATCCTGTCCGAGTGAGTGGAAGTCTTCTGCTGTCTCGCCTTGCGTCATCTTGTCTCACTCAGGAAGGCTCCTGAAGGTCAAAGGTCACCTGCTGAGTGTGTAACCCTCCCTTACTCCTGCTTTTCTATTAACAGACTGATCAACAAACTTCAGCCAGGCTCGGTGAGAAAGATCAACAAGTCGTCCATGAACTGGCATCAGGTATGTTTGTGTGTATTTAGGCGGTGGTTCAATGTGGACGGTTGGAGGCATAGTAATGGCCACTTTTTATGAAAACACAAATAAAAAGTGTTTGTTTTGGCCCCTTTATCATCATCAATTGGTCCTTTACAATTAGATGTGAATGCCACCCAGCTCTACACACCAAATCCTAATATCCTGCATATGTCGTCTGTGCGCCGGTGCCTTCAGCTGGAGAACCTGACCAACTTCATCAAGGCCATCACAGCTTACGGCCTGAAGCCGCACGATATCTTCGAGGCCAACGACCTGTTTGAGAGCGGCAACATGACCCAGGTTCAGACCACGCTGCTCGCCCTGGCTGGCATGGTAAGCACAAGGCCTTCCCTGGGTCTGTAACGCTGCATCATTGATCGCAGAAGGGGCGTTTTGGGCGGAGTACAGTTTGAAGCAGGATGCTCGTCTAGTCAGTGAATGCCAATATGTTTACGTAGCCTACTGTGCGGTTAGCTTCTGCTGCTGTTGTGTCATTAAGGCAATGTTGCCTATTCATTTAGAGAACCAGGATGATTTGCAGCTGCACTCACACACAAGGCTTCTTCTGCTAAGCATGCCTCCTCTGTCAGCATTCCTGCATCTCACCTCCTCCCCTCATTCTGTGTCTGACTTGGGGCCTTCAGAGCCGAGAGCGCCCACAACCTCGTTTCCAGAGTGCGTCTCTACAGCGCTGGTTGCTAGGCTACAACAAAGGCATTGAATCCAGCACTATTCCAAAAGTTGAACTGTTTTCAGCTGAAAGCGCCGGGAGCGCGCATCACTAAGTGCTGAACTAAGGGCCTAAGTGCTTAGGCCCTTAATCAATGTCATTGATGCTGTTCTGTCTGTTGTCTGGACGTTTGCTGCTCTCCTTGTGTAGAGGTGCAGGGAGCTCCCACAACAGCCGTGCCTTGGGCTCTCCTTGTGTGGAGGTGCAGGGAGCTCCCACAACAGCCGTACTGCCAAATATAAGTCAATGCAAACTAAAGTTCTCTCTGACTTCACTGACAGGCCAAGACCAAGGGCTGCCAGTCCAGCGTGGACATCGGCGTGAAGTACGCAGACAAGCAGGAGAGGGCGTTCGACGAGGAGACGATGAAGGCCGGACAACGCGTCATCGGACTGCAGGTATCTGCTGCGGAGACGGCTGTCTGAACAGACCACCAGTCTAATTAGCCCTGTTCATGGTGCAGTCCATCCTACTCTGATCCAGACCGCCTCCGACTATGAAAAGTGCAGCGGAACGCTCGTTCAAGTCTGAAACTCAGGCAAGGTTCATTTAGCCTGAGTTCTGCGACACAAACGCACCTGACGTCAGAGCAGGTGGTGAGGGGACACGGTTCGCAGTAAGCAAAATCATCTTCAATATTTACCTAATGTAGCGATTGTGTTGTGAAGCATGTGGTAGACAACCAGTCTGCTCCTCCCGTCTAGCGTTGCATATAATCTAGTGTGACAAGGCTGTGGAGAAGTTATTGAGGTTATTAACGAACACCTACTAATTCTACAGTCCTATATATTCTCTACTATACAGTAGTGTTGGCGTTCTGACTGTAGGTATGCAGTCACGTTCGCCATGTTTGATCAAAATGTCATCTGAAAAATATGACAAATTAATTATAAGCATATTAAATAGCGCAAGATCAAAAGCCTATGATGCGTCAACTTCATACCTTTGCTTAGCATGTAGACAGAAAGAAGTGATGGCACAAGTTTTTGGTTTTAACAACCCAAAATGTTAGTGTACATCTATTCCATTTTCTTTCCCACAAGAAATAGACATGACCCAAAATAATGATTCAAGTGTGCGCCCGCTGCCAATACATCCGCAGTGCGCTAGCTGCAGGCATGCTGCCCAAACAACAGATTACAACAGAACTGCAGTAAAGCGTAACGTCAGTGTCGTAAATACATACATTCCCAAAGGCTACAACCGGCTACAACGGGGCTGGAGAAATGTGCGCTTCAATAGTGCGCGTTTCATTTAGGGAATGTGCACTCATATTCGTGGACTAGGCTCATGGGATGGGGGGGGGGGGCAAACAATGTAAACATTGTGATAATGGCGGTTGTTTGCCATCACCTGCGGTTGGGTTAGCAACACCGCGGTATTGCGGTTATTGCGACAGCCCTAGCTATTGGTCTTCCTCTGTAGATGCTTGTGTAGTTTAGAGACGCTGCCATATAAAAACATCAGTTTGCTGCATGGTTTCCCGAGCAGATTCACACTGGGACACATCTAGATTGGATGTCGGAAATCCATTGCTAACTTCCGACTTGCAATGGATTGCACCATCACACCCAATGCTTCCTCCTACTATGTGAAATGGAGTCTTGTTAGATCTACTTGTTTAAATGGTAATTATCTAACAGGCTAAAGTGTGTCTTTGTTTGGAACACGGTTCCATTACTCAACATTAAGGCATAATGTGTGTTAACTTAAGCATGCCGTTCAGTTGGGTGACAGGTGAATGCTTTCTGTGTAACCCTTTGACAACCAGACCAGGTAAGGAGTTTCATTAGAGTGTGGCGTTGTTCTTCAAGGGCCTTGTAAAACCTGTCTGTCAGTTGCCGTTAACACAAAGCAAGATGTCACATCTCTGCTCAGTGTGTGTACATGCCTCCGTTGGTTAGTAGTCTGGGTGGTATTACACGTCCGTGTGTATCTGATAGTTATCGTATCTGATAAGGGGAGCAGTCTTGGGTGGTGGACTCCCAGCTGCTAGGTCACGGGTTCAAACCCCAGTGTTTGCCTACCTATAAGCACCCTTGAGCAAGGTGTGTTCCTAAAATATGAATGTAACTATGTAAATATGGACTCACTGTTGCGGAGTAACTGCAGGTCTGTATTGGTTGAAAATGGCCGTGCACGTCAGGGTTGTAGATCGCTCCAGGCCCTGGCTGGTCTCCAACAGTAGGTCTAACCCCCCTCTCAGCACCCCTCTCAGCTCCTTGACTACGTGTGTTGTGCAGTGGGTGGAGTCAAGCTCAGAGCTTCTCTTAACCTGCATGATTATCATAGTTAATAATGCAGCTGTGTTCTTCACGTGTGACTAGATGGGCACTAACAAGTGTGCCAGCCAGGCGGGCATGAGCGCATACGGCACCAGGAGGCACCTGTATGACCCCAAGGCCCACATCCTGCCCCCCATGGACAACTCTACCATCAGCCTGCAGATGGGAACCAACAAGGGTGCCAGCCAGGTAGTGTGTGTGTGTGTGTGTCATTTGCATATAAGCAACTTAAAAACACACAAGCAACTGACCAAGAATACATCATGCAAAACACAAGGAATGGAACAAATACATGGTTCTTCTAAATACCATTCTGACTCCTGCCACTCCACACATGCATTACAAATAAGATGCTATACTTGGCAACAGCTGTTGAGCTTCACAAGAATCTTATTTAATATTTAGACAAAAATGGTAGCTTGTTGATTTAGTTCCATGTACAAAAAAAACAACAAACAGGCTTAAACGGCTACAAGACTGCAAAACGCATCTAAGAACATAATGGCTACATATGTACAGTAAAGACGTAGACTTGTATGTTTACTGATAAATTAAAAACCGATATGCTAAAGTGTGCAGAGAGGCACTGCACCTGGAAAATGTTCAAAGGTTATTAAAAAAAAAAAAAGTGTATTAAGGGTGTTTTTCATTGTTGTAACCTGATTTATTATAAAAATAAACATTTTTATGCAACCATCTTACCCAAACCCCCCCCCCCCCCCTCTCGCCCAGGCTGGCATGACGGCCCCAGGCACCAGGCGTGCCATCTACGACCAGAAACTGGGCACAGACAAGTGCGACAACTCCACCATGTCGCTGCAGATGGGCTACACCCAGGGAGCCAACCAGAGCGGGCAGAACTTCGGCCTGGGCCGGCAGATCTACGACGCCAAGTACTGCCCCGCCGGGGGGGAGGGGCCCGTTGCCGAGCACAACGGGGCCGAGGGATACGCCCCGGACTACCAGGACGAGGGTTACCAGGGTTACCAGGAGGAGGAACACGAATATCATGAGGAGGGGACGGATTATTAGGAGAGAGGGAGGTGGGGGGGTGGAGGGAGAACCTCAATCATGGCTTTGTTTTTATATTATTCCAATTTTTTTACCCTCTCTTGAGTGATATTCCTTTTAGTTGTATTCCTTGATGATGTGGAGGAGAAAAAGCCGAACTGCAAAGCCAGCGTTACATACTCTAGCACAATGAACTTGTTTTTATATAATTGTTGTTGTACTTAGTGGAACCACTGAAGCCAAAGTCATGGCTCGCTGGTGAGTAGTTTTTTAATCCCAGGGAAATTCATAGCGTACAGTACCAAAGATGTTTCTACATTTTAAATGAAACCCCTTTTAGTGGCTGATTTTACAGGTGGTTCTCTGAATGACATAAAATATTTTGTTTGTTTCTAAGATCATGTTAGGCATTTATTTAACCCTAATAGTTGGTGTTTGCTATATAAACGACACAAGTGGTCTTTCTTTATGTTGATACAAATGTGAATGTTACGAACGGGCACATCGTGTCAGTATTGGTAATTCTCATTATTACGACTTCAGCGGTTTTGGTTTCGCACATATGAGGGAACAAAATAAATGTGATTATGAGAACAAACCAGAATGTATCGTGACAGAGTCCTTCTGCAGGCTTATGTTTCATATGTTGTTTATAAAAGAGAGGAACTGTGTCCTTTGCATAACCAGTTTAACTGGAGCTAAGCTTGTTTTCTTTGGATTCAAGAAATGTAAAAATGCCAAAACTCAAGTCTAGACCAAAGAAGTTTTTAACATTCCAAGCAAGAATACTGGATTATTTCTCAGCATAATGTTTCATTGAATCTTTCTTAAATTACTGGAGATATATATGTGGACCAAACATCTTAATTTTTGCTCAAAAGTTAATTTATATGTTTTATTTTTAGTATGTTGGTACCTTGAATCTGAATACCAGTTAATATTGGACAAAAGTTTTTCTCCTGGATCCATTTAGTGTTTTTATTTTATTTTTTATAATGGCAAAACTTATAATGCAAAGTATATTTTGTGAATAGAATAAAGATGTACATTCATTAACTAATATTTGGTGTGTGTGTGTGTGTGTATACACAATACTATTTCTAAGCACTTGACAATAGGCCTAATTTAGCTAAAGTTTTATGATAGTGATATTTCTTATGTAAAATAAATGCCTACACATTCAAAAGTAATGGTTTAAAGTCAAAGCAGGATATTGTTTGAGTTCTAATTATCAGTAATATATTTAAAATAACCACATGCATAAACAATATACTTTTACAATGAAATGATCATATGCTCTTCACAACATTTTAGTGTACGTTGTAATTTGAGTCCGATTTGGATAAAGTTCAGAAAACCAAAGTGGAATGCAGCTGTGACACCAGTTATTTGCACAATACCGCCACCTGCTGTTAGAAAAGGACATCCACATGTTAGGGACCGGAAGACCACAGTGTCACGGACCGGATATGTATTGAGTCGCGCGATATTACGTCTGACGAGATTCTCGGGAGTTCTTTTCCCCGGAACGTCAGGCAAGATGGTAGGTGTCCGAAGGCTGCGTTAACCTGAACAAAACAATCTATGTTAATCCTCATTCACAAAACACTGCACACCAAAGCGGAATGGTGAATTTTGATAACACACACCTTTAAGTACATTCCACATGTGAATTGCAATATTGTAATAACTAGTAGTATAAATAGTTCCCTGTATCTTGTGTGTTGGCTAATGCTATGCCCTACCGCAGCGATGCTAACCACAGGGTTCGACTTTATGAAGCGATATAAATCCCTAACCAAACCGCTGCTGGTGCTGTGGGCGTCAGAGTGTTGAAACATCTTAATGTGAAATGTTGACCAGTGTAATGTTACATGCTATGCTAACTTGGCTGTGTTCTGCGGGGTATGTATCTACAGGCGGATGTTGATATCAAGAAGAAGCGTACCTTCAGGAAGTTCACCTACAGAGGTGTTGACCTGGACCAGCTCCTGGACATGTCCTAGTGAGTATCTTCATCTGATGATGATGATGAAAGGTCTTATGAGATCGCTGTTAAATGCAGGGGAATGATGATGGCTACTGTTATCCAGTTTTTCTCAAAACTTGTATACAATCTAATGCAGCTCTTATTAAATCTGACCTGAATTAATCTCTAAAACATTTTTGAAACTAGCCAATTTCAGTTTATATATTTTCAATGTGAATTTTCTCTAAACTCAGTGAAAAGCTGGAGTTTTAAGAGCTTCCCAGTGAGCTTCCATTGTATGATATTGACTGGGGAGATGTTTTTGATAGTTAAAAAATGACAAGCCTCCTCCAAAATCCCTGCTTCCACCTTTTTAAGGGTTGCATAAATAAAATTGACTGACTATAGCTGGCGAAGAGGGGTCCATTTAGAGAAGGGACTTGCAGTTTAATAAAAATAACTAGTAGGCCGAATTCAGACCTCAACTTTTTTACTTCAGTATAAAGTGGTGGGATTTGCATTTTTCATGTAGGAAAAAATTCAGCTGAAACGGTTGTTACAATATGGGACACACCGGGTCTTACTACGGCGCTTGTGATTGGTCAACTGTCAAAACAGTGGATGATGTAGGGCGTTTTCTCCTGAAAAGTTGAACTTTTTGAACTGAAAAATATGCCCAGAGCTGCTGGACAAAAGTACCTGCTTCATCTTTTGATTTAAGTGCACATGGCGCTTTCTAAAACAGTCCATAGGGTTATAATGTAAAAAGAGTCCGACCGCTTCCAAAAAGAAGCTGTCAGATGTTGGTTACATCTGAACACGGCCTTAATATGTATGCACTTACAACAACAAAAACTATATTGACGATCAACCATTTTCCAGGTGTAGTGTGGATGTCATTGCAGCCATAATTAAAAACGGGCCATTATCCGTCGATTCAAAACGTGTCGATCACGTGACTGCCGGTTCTACGGTTTGTTCAGAACTTTGTTTTGAATCTGCAAGTGCAGAAAGACTCGGAACGGGTCGAAGCTTGGGTTTCGAAATTGCTTTCCCTAGTCTCACCAACTCATAATCTGGCCGCTCCGGATGGGTGTGGTGGACAGCTCCACACATTTAATACAATCTGAAACGGCAATAATTCCAAAGCAGCCAGTATGTCTCACTGGTGCAGCTAGTTAACACGAGCATACAAGTTATTAAAAAAAAAAACTTTGTTAGCTAGGCATATTGCACCTATTGCATTTTATATGGTTGATTACATGGTAATAAGTATGATATTATGATGCTGCAATTGTTCTATTTAGAATATTGTTTGCTTATAATTGCTGGTGTACGACCTGTCCAGCTACTGACAAATGCACTACATGTAATTCGCTTCGGATAAAAGCGTCTGCCAAATGCCGTAAATGGTAATTGCATTTCCTCCAAAAGAATAGTTGCGTGCCCCGTGGTTTTAGGCCCAGTAGCTAATTTGGCTTGTTTGGTGTGTGTGTGGCAAAGTTAGCTACAGCCAAGTTAACAATAGCGAGCGTAACCATGGCTACTATGCTAACTATGAGCCTCTGGTCTCCAGTGAGCAGCTGATGCAGCTGTACTGCGCCCGCCAGAGGAGGAGGCTGAACCGCGGCCTGCGCCGCAAGCAGCAGTCCCTGCTGAAGCGTCTGCGCAAGGCCAAGAAGGAGGCGCCCCCCATGGAGAAGCCCGAGGTGGTGAAGACCCACCTGAGGGACATGGTCATCCTGCCTGAGATGGTGGGCTCCATGGTCGGAGTGTACAACGGCAAAACCTTCAACCAGGTTGAGATCAAGGTGAGGCGCGACGCTGGCCCTGGGTTCTGATAGGTTCTACAGCCGCCGGGCTAGCCTAGCGCCACGCCGCCGGGCTAGCTGGTAGCCTCGCCACACCGCTAGCCGCACCATATTGGAATATAAAGAGAGAGCAACGTAATGCGACTGTGGGAGCAAAACTGTAACGTTTCTAGTCTGGTGAGTGGGGGTGTCACCTAATGACACAAACAGCTTCTCTCTGTGGAGGCTGACGTTCTACCGAACATGGCCTCTTACCCCTGAACAGTTTTCTGCAGAAATACCATTGTGGCTGGAGGTTGATCGAACCTCCGGATACCAAACTGGTATCGTGTGATTAGGTTGCTGGTGGCTTCTTGATCAGCTGCAGTGGTGAATCAGCAAACTTGACGTCTATGTTGTAAATGTTAACATTTTCCTCCTGTTGGCTGACTAGGGTAGTGCACAGTCACAATTTGATGATCTTCTGGAATAAAAGCACTGTTGTTTGTCCAGGCAACATATTGCCTGGCATTGCTCTCAAAGCCACTTTCTGAGAGCAAGAGTTTCCATACCAAGTTGGCATTTCAACTGTTAGAAGGCATTGATTGGTAGGTCAAATTATTAGCTCTATTAGTGTGCTGTGATTTGTTGGTTTGCTGCAGGTATTTAGGGTTTAGCACGACCATGAATTATCTATGCATCTGTAGCAGTGAAACTTTTTGCAACTATTTATAATAAGAATAGTACTCATAAGGATTTCATTAGGCTAGAATTGTTATAACAAATGGTTGGTTTTGGTAAACCTAGAATGAGCCTACAGGAACCAGTGGCAGCTTGAATCCAGCACTGACTTTTGCAAGCTACTGGCACCTTAGGGCCACTGTAGGTTTGCTTTGTAAGGCAATTCACTTGATTGAAATCTGCAACCTCACTGCAAATGCTACATACTGGACATGTGGAAGATTAGTCATAGATTTAAAATGGGCATTTCAGGTTTTGGAGTTAGGCAAGAGACCCTTCTGCTACATGTTGGCCAATCTGAGCGCACTGTGCCTGAATAGTGGTGAACTTGAAGGTAGCTATTGCAAGCTAATTGTAAGATTTATATTACTATACTATTTTACAGTTCCCTGCTTGTTAAAAATAATCTGATACTTCTACACAGCCCTTGTTCTGTTAATAGGAACGTAAACAGAGTGGCGAACACCGCTCACAACTAAACCGTATTACTACACTTTGCTTCACATTGTGTGAGGCTGCGCTGCAGGGTGATTTTAAGTTGAGTCTGAAGATAGCAAGCGTTCTGGAGAATAACTAAACCTGCCTTTAACTCATGCTGATGTATGGCTACATAACCAACGCTCTAGTTTAGTTGGGGCCAGTGTCTGTAATGTGCAGCTTTCTCTCTCTAGTGGTTTGTGTCAATATGAACACTGTATAAACAGTAACACAAGAGTATTAAAGTAAAGTGATGAAATTTACTAAAGTAGCATAACGGTTTCCAATGTTAACGATCAACCTCGTCTTTTATATTTTAAATGTACGCTCATATGGAGGCATGTTAACTCGTTAACAATACAAGAGATGATATCCTGATTATCGGCCACTTTTCTAAACCATTTTGTTACTCTGGTTACACAACAGACTGGCCTGCACCCCACTGACTTTTCAGCATCAAATCTTTTAAATTTGTCTTGAGAGAACGGTAGGGTCTGATATGTTGGTGTACTTGTGGCCTGTTCTCATAGCAACAGCACCACCTGTAGGCCAATTCTGCAGCTGTCATGTGACTGATCTTGGTGTTTCTTCCCCTCTAGCCTGAGATGTGCGGCCACTATCTGGGGGAGTTCTCCATCACCTACAAGCCGGTCAAGCACGGACGCCCCGGTATTGGAGCTACGCATTCTTCCCGTTTCATCCCCCTGAAGTAGAATGGCTCTTTTCTTTGTATAAATAAAAGCAAACTCGGACTCCCACGGTGTTTGACTGGTCTTTTTCCTTTCATGCACAATTGATAAAGGATTGGATTAAAAGTGTATTCATGCTTGTAATGGAGTGGTGTTGGCAATATCACCAACTGTCTGTGTGACCAATATTACAACAGTTAATCACTATAGTTGTAGAACTTCTAAAATGGGTTCTTTTTTGTTATTTTCATAGTTCTTGCTCACGCGAGACGTGCCTGAATCATTGGCAATGAGAGGGAAGTGCATAAAACACAGGCTGAAGAGTATGACTTGGCATTACTAAGAAGAAGCTATTTATTGCATGTCGTCCATATTAATAGGTTAGTGTGTATATATTGGTAAACATTACTACCAGAAATGTCGATGAGCATTGAAATAAACTCAAATTAACCTATGCTGAACGGTGCAACCCTGAAAGGGTGCCGAGTCGTCAGTCACCACAAGGGCGAGGGTTCCTCCTGGATTAACGATCTGAAAGCAAGCTACATTCTGCGGGTGGACAAACTTGGGCCATGGGTACAGCCCTTAGCACTAGCGACATATCTCTACTCGTACAGAGCTAGTCAGGCTTTACACAGTTGATCAAAGACACCGTGTCCAGATCGGTAAGTGTCCCCGTTACTTTCTCGAGAGTGGATTGTAATGTGTCTGGTTCTGACCAGGAAAACAAGCAGCCAGTTAGCTGTTAGCCAGGCTAACTAGCGTTAAAGCTAGCGTTAAAGCTTTAAATGACAGGGGGGAGCTGTCATGTCAATGTTTCTAAACCGGTACTGTGTGCCGTAGGGTTAGTTTAGTAACTCGCCTATCAACATGTATACTGAATGACAATATACTCTCTTGTGTGAGCAGGGCTTTCTGAAAAGGATCCCGTCAATGTGTTATACCGTCGTTCTTTTGCTGCTAGAATGACGAGCTGAAATTCGAGAACAAAGATTTGTTGTTGGCTAAGCTAACGCTTGACGTTAACGTAGCCGGTGTCTAACATTAGCTACTTGGGATTCCTTACATAGACCGTCTTGCTACCTCATTGGCAAGCGCTACATTTCATGTCGGGCGTTTATAAAACCCATGTTAGGTTTTATGCTAATGTTGATATTTCAATACAAAGTTTACACAACAAAGACACTGGGGTTTCACTGAAATGTGTCTTCATTTATATTGTGACAGATATAGTCTATTTGGGAGGATTTTGGCAAAGGGATCGCAAGGATAACAGCCCTTCCTGTTTTTAACAGGAAGGGTCAATTGGCTCCAACCTGCTGCAATCTTCTCCTTGCATTAGTTCTGAAGTTCTCAGTGATAAAGAGACAATTTAGTCTCCTTTAATGATCACTCAAGTCATGGGTCATTGTCAGGCTTCTAACCACAATGCAATAATACAATAATATGATGCCCATATGAATATATTTGTGCCAGATAGACTCGATACATTTATTTGATTGTAAACTGACACCCTCTAAAAATTCCTGTATGCAGCTGGATGTGACTTGTTAAAGGCATAGTCAGTCATTCTGGAGAAAGCTTGATATTTGAACTTGGATCAAAACAAAACACTGCTCCCTTTTAAACATTGGAAATGATTGGGAAGGCTAGGATGATGTTTCTGTTGTTGTGAGAGGTGTGCACCACTTTGTTTCTGTTCATATTTACAGAGTCAGGCTGTGTAGAAGTGACGGATAATTTATTCAGTGACAACAGAGAATGTTAAACTAGCAGACCCCAAGGAAATTCATTTGACAAACTGTATTAGCTTGTAATTGCTGCTGACTGTACCTTTTTATTTTTTTAAAGGTTTGTGTGTGTGCATACACACACACACACACAATATCCAGTTTTTCTGGTGTGTATTTTAGCTGCCTAAATCTAAATGTTCATGTATCCCACTCCGATGCCACCCAAACCTTAGGGCAGTGCTGTTGCCTCTCATGCTGCAAACGTTTTCCATCTAACGGCAATGTGAATGCTTTCAAGAGAATGCCCTGATTCTGTGGATTCACACCTTCACCCTCTGATCTTGTCAAATTTGAGTGTGATCTCCGGTGTCGCTCTCCCGCCGCAGGTTGCAGCGTCTGGGAGAGGCCTGGTAGAGGGCATCTGGACGAGGTACGGCCGTGGCTGGGTGCTCCGTGTTTGAGCTGGTGTGTCTGTGTGTTGGCCAACTCAACCCGTTAAAGACACACGATACAGCTCGGTCTCTTCGTTGACGACGACGACTACGACAAGAACACCAGCACCGCT
>JAODUK010045427.1:0-20011 GCA_027564635.1 Typhlichthys eigenmanni
TCCCCTGAGACCACTTTGCCTTGGGAGACCCTACCAGGAGCACAAGGCTCCAGACAACACAGCTCTCAGGATCATAGTGACACACAAACCTCTCCACCACGATAAGGTGATGGTTAATCAAATGAAGAGCAGTTTTACTGAAAACAGACAAGTGTAAATATTGAAACCATCTGAAACATGCAAGTGCAATTAAACTGACAATTCATTTTGCTTCTTTACTTAAAGTTGAAGATTTCATGTCCGTGAAATATCCAGGGGAAGAACTATTGGTTTCTTGTGTTTCTGACACATTTGTGATAATATTATGTATATATTTAGATGTTGAATTGTTTTTACATTATACAATTTGCAGAGAATCAAAGGACAGTTGTATTATATAAGAATTTCTACTTCATTTTGTTCTACAATATGTATATTCTACCTATGGCCTATTCTTACAATATATTCTATAAACTTATTCTATACATGGATGATCAAATATTAATTCACATTTATTTTCAATATTACAATATATAATTTCCATATAATCTACATTTTACATATAGTTTTTAAATTCTAGAAATGTTTCTGAGTGTTACAGAATTCAAAGAAATCTTAAACGTCTTTTATTGTATAGAACACATAAAGTATAAATGTGATTGATGGTTTGGCATTGTGTTTTTGCAGTTCCAGACGTTTACTGTTGTTGAAAATGTTGATCTGATGTTGTTTTCATGTCTTATTGATTGTACTGTGACTAAACAAAAAGCACACCATCTTAAAGAAACCATGACCGAGCGTATGCTGAGTGATATGCTCATCGCAAGGCGGTTTCTCTTCCAGGCTATTAGCGAGAGCCTGTGTCTGTTTATGTAGTCTGCGTGCGCTCTGCGTGTGGAGTTGCATTCACAGAGGCCTACGGGGGATTTGTCCAGCAAGCTAAATCGCGGCATACTTATCTCTCAACAGACTAATTGCTGACTTCCAATCACGCTCGATTTCTTTTGATAGGCTGACTTTTTTTTAGCGTATAGTTCACTTGTACTTCCCTTCTTATGGCTTGACGTGCCCTCTCGATAGCATGCACCCACACCCAAACCCCCTGCCCCCATCCACACATGCACACACACACACACACACACACACACACACACCAAGCCACGCCAGGGCTTATAAATCATTGCTTTGATTGACTATTATCGAGCCATTTACAGTTTTATGATTTTTTTACAATAGTGTTACAATAACAGCTTAACGTTAGTACATTTATATTGTAGTTTGAATTATTTACCCAGACGACCTCTCAACATTTCAATGGAAATGTCAATGGGGGACATATGCTGTGAAAACGGATTGCCTCGAGGCGTGCTCAGGGGGAAAACACATGGTTACCAAAGTCTTTTATGGTTTAGTGTTGTCAAACGTTTTGGCACGTTAATAAATCTGCATATTTATGTATGGCTTCTTCTCCGCATCTTTAAAGCTTTAAAGGCATTCCTTTTTTCCTCAACAAAAAAAATTATAACAACCGTCTCTTTCTGCCTCGTGTACACGCACACTACATTGTTTACTTACCATGGCCGTAATAGAGAAAACACACCACGAACACTCTCTGTGAAATTTCAGCCAACATGTCAGTATTTTGTTCTCTCCACTTTTCCCTCCCATCAGCTCACAGTGCCTGCATCAGCAACCCCACGGCCCACAGCGGTCCCTGGTAAAGGGGGACAGCGCCACATGTTGTGTCGTGGTTAACCGAGGGTCCCACCGCTTGAAAAGGGCCTAAATCAACGCACACCATCTTGAACTAATTCGCTGGCTGAGAGTGAGAGAAGGGGGCTGGAGAGTGGTTGGAGGGGTCTGAGGGTTAACCCAGCAGAGTGATTATTTCGCCGCCACGTATCTCTGCTCTACGCGACCTGGGTTTGTATTTGGTGGTAGGCCGCAAACGCCCGATGCCGCTAGTGCGTCTCCAAGCAAATGCCACTGGACTCGCTGGTCTTGAATGCGGCCCAGATTGTCAGCCGTGGCAGTTAATAGCTGACTCTATGATGACAGCAGCATCGTAAAGCTGAGTTAGCCCTTGGTGCTATCTGCGCTTCCCGGATGTTGTACCGCTCACCGCCGCGCTCTGCTGCCTGAAGTCTAATGGCCGTCATGAAAAACTTGGCTTTCTTATAAGATTTACTCTGCTCTTTTCCTTTCTGTCATGACTTTTCTGTTTGTTGATATGTCATATGTGTGATTAATATGATCAAACTGCTTATCTGACAGTGGAAATATGTTGGCTATAGGTGAGGTTATGTCGAGGTGAGGTTATGTTGTTGCAAGAAAGCAGGGGTTTCAGAGGGTTACATTTTGGACAATTGTTCTTGCATTTTCTATACATTTATTCTGCAATGGTAATGGCTAATGAAAATATAGCAAATAGCTATTGACATTTCTTACCTGACATTTATTTAACGAAAGAAACAAGCAGACCAAAGAATTAGGTGGTAGGGCAATATGCGATTTTCAGACGAAGCATACGGTAGAAGCCATAACATTTTGGCTCTGATGGTTGGTAGCATGGATTTGTCATTACAGACCTCTAGCATTTTTCACTACAGTTCACATTTTAGGAAGTAACCTGCACTTTCCTAAATAAATTACTGACAAAGTGGTGGTCCTGAAATGCAGTTTTGGGGAAGAAAAAAAAAGTATGTAATTTTTATTTCTTTGGAAAAGTGTTTTCTGCAAAATAATTGTTTGTTTTTTCAGTGCTCGTTATTATCTTTGCCAGTGTTTGTTTTTACAAACTGCTGCTACCCTAAACTCTTTGGGTCCTTACTGCGCCACTAGCCTTGGCAACAATCGACTCATATGGATATGTGAATGTGTTTTGTAGGGTTGGGAAGTAATTAATAATAAAAAAAATAACTCTAATCCATTACAGTTACCAGCTAAAATAGTTTATTGAAATTACAGGTATTTATTAAAAATGTGATGATTACCTGTAGGACAATTTCAAATTTAAAAGAGACATTTGCAGAATAAAAATGCAAAAACAATTGGCTGTTCTAATAAGATTTAAATAAAATCAATAAATAATTCAAATGTAGTCCTACTTTAATCTGATCCCTTGAGCAACATAAATAGATTAAATTAGATTAAGATGTGTGCACCTGCAACTGAGAATTCAAGAAGGTGTAACTATTGTGTTGTTGTGCTTCTAAAACACTTATCTCTGTGACTTTACATTTACTAATACACGTGTGTGACTACTTACAACTACAGATTCACTGTCACAGCTGCTCAGATGTAATTGCACCAATACCTTCATAACCTTGGCTCTGGGCGTGTGCCAGGACATCTTCTGCAAATTATGCCAGTAGAGAGAGAGAGAGAGAGGGAGGGAGGGAGAGAGAGAGAGGAAAGGGGGGGGCGATGGCAGTGTCAGAGATGGGAGCTTAGAGATGAGAGCTTTGTCCTGGCACCGGTACAATTGAGCTCAGCCTTCACAGTGTGATTAGCTGTGCTGCGGCAGTGCTATAGCCAACGCTAATAAAGCAGTGTCTCCTCTGTCAGTGTGTGTGTGTTGTGTGTGTTTGTTAGAGAGCAGTTTAGGCAGAGCATGGACAACAGAAGGTTAACAAAGCAGAGGCGTGGTGATGTCCTTACCAGAGGGGGAGCCAGAGAGCGGCCCTTGTACAGTGTCACTGAGTCAGTCTGTCTGAGTGCCGTTGGAAAATTGAGACTGAGGCAGTGTGTGGCCTAGCACCATGGTTTCAGAGTTACACCCAAAATAAACAAACAATGGAGGTTTGGGAAGTGTGCTTGCGTGTGCGTGCGTGCGTGTGCGTGCGTGTGTTCACGTGTGTGTGTGTTTGTGTAATGTAGGCCCGTGTGTTTTTCACTGTGGCATCCTGACCACCATCACACACACACACACACACACACACACACACACACACACACACACACACACAGACACGTCCTTATAGTTTTGATGGATGGGTTTCCTGCCTATGAAAATGAGGGGTTTAACGGGATAGCAACGTCTCAATATAAGGAATATTGCCGAAATACGCTCATCAAATTCCTAACCGTGAAAATCACTTGTTGTCACTTGTTCCACTGGAATAAACGGGTGGTCATGACATGCGCCTGTCATGCCTTTATGGAAACCCCTGGCCCAACGTCAGAGCAGGAAGGGTGTGTTGTCGTGAGAATATGCACGGGTCGGTAATTGATACCAGAATCACGCTGGGCTGCACATCTGTGTGACAAAATAATGTCACTTTGATCATCGCTCAAGTCTACGTACTGCTTGGCGCTACCATCGCACACTTTGCTCTGCCTTGCGTACTGGTGCGCGCCGCTGTCAGCCCCAGTCGTTTACGATCCGACACGTGACCAGAGATGTCTCTTTTTGTTTGTTTTGTTTGTGCCTTTAATTTACGCACCGGTGGGACACTGGGGCGGCCTCATCCACTCCAGAAGGCTAACGTTCCGGGGGTTAGCTCATATGGAAAGTTGATTCCAGAGCTTGCTTCATCTCACATGGTTTCAATCACCTTTTTCCTGTAGACATTGTAGGCTCCACGGCAGACCTTCACGGCAGGACTCCTTAACCTGGACCAGGCAGGGCACCGTGGCATGAGGGAGCAAGGGAGGGAGGGAGGAAAGAGAGGAAATGAGGAAAGGAAAAGATGGAGCAATGGGAATTGAATGACTTTCCATTGCTCTCTCTTCTTCTATTCTCTTTTATTGTACTCCTCTCCTAACTAAGTGCCTCTCTTAGATACAGTAGCCTAGTTTCTTGTTCTGCTGACTCATGTCACTCGTCGTTATCATGCTCTGAAGAGGTTTATGCTGAGTCATCATAGAGAGGTCTCTCTTATATCTCATCCCAAGTACTGCGGCTGCTTCAGCAGCAGACGGCAGCCGTCTCCCGCCACTGTCAAGACACTGGCGGGAAAAGGAGGAAACTGGCGCTTGCTTTGTTTACCCACTCACTCAAGTACCAAGAAAAAGGGGGAAGTAGCCTTGTGCTGGTGAGAAGCTGGTACTAAACACCGCCATGACGGTTAAACAAAAGGGCCTTTTCTCCTCTGTTCTCGGGAAGGAAGCTGCCCTCACAGAGCCTGTGTGTGTGTGTATGTGTTCACACGGATCCTGGGGGCGAGGGGGGATATATGTGTGTGGCGGGGGGTGTCCCGGGTCTCTCCAGGTCACTGACTGGCCCCCTCAAGAGGATGTGACTCTGCAGTCTCACTGGGGTGTACTGATAGGGGCCTACACATCACATCTGTCAATGCCGCCCTGCCTGCTCATTGACAGGAGCGCCACACAGCATAGAGGAGTTCACGAAGGGAGTAACAGTCACTGCTTCCTATATGTGGGGAGAGAACTACACAGTGGCCCGACACGGGAACGCCTTGTTATGCGTTCACTCTGGGGTTGGAGGTATTATTTGGGTTAGCATTTGGCGTACTGGTTGATAAACATGACCTTTGTTCAGTGGGAACTAGGAACTTGCTAGACGCGTTTTCCGCTCACGGTTTTTTATTATTCTATTTTATATCTACTCATATTACTTTTAAACAGAGCAAACTAGTACACAGCATACAGAATATACACTCCAACAGAATACCCACTGCCAGTAGATTATTTCACAAGGGGCTTGGCGTAAAGTTCATCTCTGTTATTTAGCTTTCAATAAAATATACAGTAGATGATCTAACCACACCAAGTTGTCCATGGGAAAATAGAGTCTACATCAGCTGCTCTCACTGTTGCCAGTTGCTACAAATATACATTTGTTTTTCATTAAGTAGCAAGAACAAAAAAACACATGCAACAACGCTGGTATTTTATACCTTAAATTAAACAAAGAATATAGCTTTTTAAATGTATGTAATTATAATGTGTCTAATCAGGGATGTGTTATCTCCCAATTAATCAGGAAATCCTAATATTCCAACCTCGAAGAAGCGACCCAGATGAATCAGGGACACCTAATTAAAGTTTCTTAATTTGTTCTTGGGTTCTGGCTGACTTTCTATATTGGCATTATTAAATCAGGTTGGTTTACAAAGACTGTATCCTAAACATTAAGCCTAAGTGTGGTTTTCTGAATGTACTGTGAAGAGCATATCAGAAATGATTTTTGACGGGAGACTTGAGGCGTGAAAGAATTTCAGCAGGCATATTGGATATCAGAAAATGTTAATTTGCAGGTATACCAGAATGATTCATTTCATGGTTAAAATTCTTACAATTCTCTCTAGTAGCATACCCTGGATAACCCCAGTAAAGGTTCAGTAGAGGGTATAATTATTCCTTTTTCAAAGCTCCCTCACTCAAACACACAAAATGATGTACCGTACTTTATAACTTATAATTTTAATATATAATTGTAAACTAATCCAAGACCTAATTATTTAAAGTGTTATGGAGATTATTTGTTATGTAGCGACTGTACATTACATTCAGCTAGTAATTAAAGTATATATTTATCTTTATGTATCATTGTACTTTGTTTAATTAAGACTGTGTCAGTCCTTAAAGGGTTAAAAACAAAAAATTAGGGGGAGAAAGAAAAAAAAACCACCTAGCCACATTGTGTGTCTCCACCATTCAGACGGGTCTGTTGGCTATGGCGATAAAGATCTGCTTGCAGAGCTGCATTCTACAACAAACAAGCACCCCGATAAATGACAGGACACGGAGTGGAGACGGGGGGTAAACGTTTACCCTAGGCAGCAGACATAAACACACAGACCCTCGTGAACGAAGGGAGGTAATTTAGCTATACCGCCGCCATTAGCCCAATTAGGGTTCAATGCCTATGAATCCACAGGGCTTTCCCTGTTTGTCGGAAAAGGGAGAAAAAAAAAAGTACTTGCAAATCATATGTGGCCGACAAGTATGGAAACAGAGGAGGAAATAGGAGAGGATGCTAAGGTGAGGTTTAGGCAGTGGTGGGAAGAAATACGGCTTCTCCACGGCTCCCTAAGTCGGCCATGGAGGTAGGGTTGCACCAGGGATTGCCAGGGGCCATTGGAGTTGCTCGCTGGCATTTCTGATACTGATCCCTGAGATAAGACATTGGTCAACTCCCTCTCTGGGTCAGACAGGTAAACTGTATCCAAATTCACTCTGATTGAATATCACATTGCTTTTAATAGAGCTCGGCTGTCCCGAGCTTTGTTGTTAAAATGCAGGTTTAGTTTGCATAGATCCAGGTCTCGGGACCTATTGTGCTGTGTTATTTACATTCCAAATCAGATATTCTAGTATTGTGCTGTGTTATTTATATTTCAATTCAGATATTCTAGATCTAGGATTGTCTTTCTCAACCTTATTTACACATCTTTTTGGCAAGCTTTTAATCAGCCACACTTGAATAAGTGTCAAGATGTACTTTATTTTGTGCATTGCATGTACTGCACAGCACTTTGTGACCCACTGTCTGTCTATAAATAAACTTTACTTACTTCCATACTTACTTACCTTGTACAAGCTAGTCTGTACCAAAGTGTGCTTCAACAACGGTTGTGTTTCTATAGCCTTTTCATGACTCTTTGCATTAATGACTGCTCTGCCAGCCTAGCATGGAAATAATGGACATGCGCTAATCTAAGGCATTCCATCAAATCAATATAAGTGCGAGAGATCTCATTGTAGTGTTTCTCCTTCATACGGCCAAGTGGGGCTGCACTGGTTACCATGTTCAAATCCTTGCCTGTGAACCAGTAGACAGGTCCTCCGGCTGCTTAGGCGTCTGACAAAGTTGATGCTTGAAGGAGCCGGCCTGTACTTTAGAAGCGTCCCAGCCATGACCAGGCGCACCCACACAACTGGAACAATTAGGAGGGGGGGGGGGAACAGCACTGGAATTTAAGGGGCCATGCCATCATGGAGAAATCCTACAAATTGTTCCAACTTAGATAGATTGTATCTGTGATTGAGGGTAATTACAGATTTCGTCATTCAAAATAAATAGAACTCGGAAGGAGAGTGCAAAACAAAAGTCTAATAAATAACGTCCTGTTTCAATGTGAAAATCGGGGGCAATTTGCCACCGGCATGCTGAATCGCTCAGCGCCGTGATACTTTTCGTGCATGTCGTCAGCGTAATTACAACGAGGCGTAACATAAATGTTTAGCCAAAGAAGTGACGTCCTATTAATTCATCGAAGGTAATGGGAAGCCAAGGACCCATAGGGGCACGCCTAGGGGAGCTCCTCGTTCTCCTCTTCCTCTCCTCCTCCTCTCCTCTTCCTCTCTCTCTCCTATCTCTCTCTCCCTCTTCACCCCTCTCTCCCCCCGCCACCCCCCTCGGAGAAGATGCTTGTCCCGTGGCCTATTATGTGAGCTAAAGGGCTGCAGCCCTGCTTTTTGTTTCATACTCTTTTAAGGGGGTTGTTATGGTTTGCAGATGTCACACTGCATAGCATTTGGAGGGAGTCATTCCCTGATGTTTTTGGGCCAGGACCCTCCTCTTATCACCCCTGTTCTCCCCATCTCATAGCGTCTGGGAGGGGCTATAACCCCCGAGGGTGGGTGCGAACAGGGATCTAGAGTGGCTGGTGGGAACCACACTCACATACACGCACACGCGCGCACGTGTGCACACACACACACACATGCACACGCACAAAGATGCATGTGCACATACACGGACACACGCACACGAACGCACGCACACACACACGCACACACACACACACACACACGCATACACACACTAACATTAATGCCTGTGGCACACGTGATATCTAATCACCTGGACGTACGATAGTGGCGTTCACACACACACACACACATGCTGGCCCTGGGATTCTCCAGCTGGCGGCATCAAATAAATGCTGACACAGAGCAATTTGTATGCGAACCACTCCTCTCTCCTGTGCTTGGCTGTTCCCTCCATGCCTCCTCCAACACTTTCTGTCCGGGCGAAGCGGCTAGCTGGTGGTGGTGCGTCCAAACAACACAGACCTCCGGCTAAATCATTCTGGAAGCAAACCTCACGCCCATGCGGCAGAGAGCGAACACGGTCTCATCCCTCAGGCCACATCCCCGTCCGCTGTCACGCGCGTCTGGTGCGATCCACTGAATCTGCTCCAAGCTAGCGGGGGGTAATTAATGTGAGAACACGCATTCCTTCAGCATGCTAATGTTACTTGTACATGTCACTTACATAAAGCGCCAAAGCGCCAGATGTAATTTTGCGCATATCAGTTACGATGCAACAGGAATACAAGGAGATTCCGTGATGGTATTATATTCCAACAATACAAACACAAGCAACCCCGTTTCCATTTTTAAAGCACTTTGTGAAATTGTGTTTGCTTGCCACACACTTCGATTTTTCAACGATTCAGTTGGTGAAAGATTAGTAGTAAATGGCGCTGCATCAATTCCGGATTGGGCTTTTTAAAGGAAAAGCAAATGTTCCTGCACCGCTGCATTATGAATGGATTTGATTTTGAGGAGTACTTAGGCACAGAACCAAACTAGACTGAAGGGCCCAGGGACGGTAAACTAATATTGGTTTACAACACATGGTCTAGATTTCATAACAGACATTAAGACTCTATCCTGAGACACCCGTGTGGAAAAAGGATGATTGATGAGCATCCAGTAAGCATGCCTGTGTGTGCTCTTGATGCATATGTGTGCATGTGTGTCAGTTAATGTGTGAATATACTACTACAGTATATGTTTAGAGTCACTGTTTCTAAGCACATACTTTTTATGAGTTCATCTGCAAACAATCTGTGTGTGTGTGTGTGTGTGTGTGTGCGTGTGTGCGTGTGTGCGTGCGCATGTGTGTGGAAGAGAGATTGTTAAAGAGCGAACTCAGAAGGTACTGTAGTGCATGCACAAACATTCACAGGAGTACACATAAAGTTTATCTCCAGATGTTAATTCTCATGAATCTTTAGCATTTTGCAGTTAAAAGCATATTTCAAAAATTCCTTTTTAACAATTTTATAAATCTTGGCCTCTTGTAACTTATTTTACGCATAATTTATCCCATAAATACAAATCTAAGTAATGCCATACTTCCAGTTAAATCATGTCAGTTTGCAGCGATGAGACGCGCGTATGCTTTCAACGTAACATCGTCTCCGGAGCTCTAAATCAACAGCTCTGACAGAGCAGCCATTTGTTTTATTTGAAGGTCACGCTGCCTGTCCAGTCTGTCTGTCAAAAGCTCTCAAGCTGGCCGGCAGCCAGGCCTGTTGTGATGGTATCAGTACGCCGCCGTTTGCCCTGGGAGTCAGGCAGTACAGGCAGTACAAGGCAGTACAGGCAGGACAAGCAGGCTGAAAATAGCAACCCGGTGTAAGAAAACATCTCCGGTCAGATCGGCTCATCTGATGTTTCCCCTTAATCACTTCCTAAACCAGCAAACACGTACACAGATGTACACGTGTATTCTCACACACACGCACACGCACGCACACACACACACACACAGCATTAATTCACAGCATTTTTTACAGGACATTTCTCAATGAGGGTGAAATTACAATTGCCTCTAATGACAATAAATCAGTAGAACGTGTTGATGGGGTCTGGCTAATGGATGACGCATTGCATGTTTCAACATCAAAACATTCTTTTCATACTGACCATTTGCTTGATTGACACTATAAATGTAAACGTAATGATAACAAAGTATCATTTTGCATAGCGTTCTTGGAGAAAAAAAACATTTGGTTGATGGAAACCATAGACAGTGTCAAAGCCATTGCATTTCTGATTGAAAAATGTAAAATCGCTGGTCGGACATTATGACGTGCATTGGCCTAGTATTTACAAGCATTACAGCGGTTTGTCTGTTTGACATATTTCAGTGGAGAGTCTAGAGCAGATGACTTGATAGTGCAGTTGCTCCAATGGAGTTCAGTATTCCCTGTAGCCATCATTGTTCACTCAGGTTACACCGTTCCCTGTGATTCCTTTGCATGTACAGCATATCAATGGGTGTCAGCGGGGTTCCATGTGGCCTCTGTACTGTGGAGCAGCGCCAAACAATTCAATCGGGATATACTAGAACAATATTCTGTCCCACAGGCAACATCCAGACCATACTGTAGCTGTTCATCTTTGCGATATTGGATGAAATGGATCTGCCTCAACATTCCCTGCACCCTCAAATATGAAATATATTAATTTGGCTATTTCGTGACTAGTGTCTGGAATTTTTATTGTATTTTTTATTTCAGATGCAAATAGGTACTTTCAAGAAAAGAAGTGCTTTGACTGTGCATGCCCATATATGTGTGTGGTACGGGAACCCTCCTTTGCATTATTCTTCCTCCTAGCGTCCATATACCCCAAATTATGTTATAATAATAATAGAAATATGACATGAACACTATGGGAACTGATCTTTTCTCATTTGACATGCGATTAGGAGACCACAAGTTTACTGTCATAATGTCATTGTATAATTAAGTCATACAGTATGCCATGTGAGGATTCAGGGATTCAGAGGACAGTATAAATGTATTCTTTATTTCGAGTGCAGCACTGAGAATTGTGTGTTTTTCTGGTTATCTCCAACTGATCCGGTAATGAGTGGGCGTACACTTGACATGATGTCATGATGCATTCTGTCTCCCTAGAGCTGTTATGTTGACAAAGAACAAGTGCAAGAATAATTCAGAATCTCTTTCCCCGCACATGAGATCTTCAGAAAAAAAATTTAATTGATAAGTCGTATCCAGTGGGAATTTGCACATCTCATACATCTTGTCTTATGACTTAACCTCATGTTTATCTATGTTTTTTATTTAATATGACTGTATTGACTGAGAATACACACTCAAATGGAGTTTGAATTGTACTGGAGTAACATCATGGTGGGAGACATTATAAATAATTTCTGACAATAATATTTGACTGAATCTGTGTTTCAAAAGGAAGCTGGTATTCCATCCATCCATCCATCCATCCATCCATCCATCCATCCATCTTCATCCGCTTATCCGGAGTCGGGTCGCGGGGGCAGCAGCTCCAGCAGGGGACCCCAAACCTCCCTTTCCCGAGCCACATTAGCAAGCTCTGACTGGGGGATCCAAGGCTTTCCCAGGCCAGTGTGGCGATATAATCTCTCCACCTAGTCCTGGGTCTTCCCCGAGGCCTCCTCTCAGCTGGATGTGCCTGGAACACCTCCCAAGGGAGGCGCCCAGGGGTCATTCTTACCAGATGCCCGTACCACCTCAACTGGCTCCTTTCAACGTGAAGGAGTAGCGACTCTACTCCAGATTCCTCACGGATAGCTGAGCTTCTCATCCTATCTCTAAGAGAGAATCCAGCCACCCATTTCGGCTGCTTGTACCCGTGATCTTGTTCTTTTGGTCACGACCCACCCTTCATGACCATAGGAGATGGTAGGAACAAACATTGCCCGGTAGATCAAGAGCGTTGCCTTCCGGCTCAGCTCTCTTTTACGCCTTTTCCATATCCACAAAGCACATGTAGACCAGAAAGGAATACTCCCAGGCCCCCTCCAGGATCCTTGCGAGAGTGAATAACTGGTCCGTTGTTCCACAACCAGGATGGAATCCGCATTGTTGTTCTTCAATCTGAGGTTCGACAATTGGCCGAACCCTCCTCTCCAGCACCTTGGAGTATACTTTACCAGGAAGGCTGAGTAGTGTGATACCCCTGTAGTTGGCACACACTCTCTGGTGCCCCTTTGTGAAGAGGGGAACCACCACCCCAGTCTGCACACTTTTGGCACTGTCCCTGACTATTACGCAATGTTGAAGAGGCGTGTCATCCAAGACATCCCCTCCACATCCAAAGCTTTTAGCATATCTGTACGGATCTCATCAATCCCCAAGGCTTTGTCACTGTAGAATGTTTGACCACCTCATGATCCCCCATCAGCCTCCAGCTCTGTCTCTATCACAGAGAGCGTGTCAGTTGGATTCAAGAGTTCCTCAAAGTGTTCCTTCCACCGACCAATTACCTCCTTAGTTGAGGTCAACAGCGTCCCATCCTTGCTCTACACAGCTTGGATGGTTCCCTGCTTCCCCCTCCTGAGGTGGCGGATGGTTTTCCAGAAACACTTTGGTGCCGATCGAACGTCTTTCTCCATGGCTTCTCCGAAGCTCTCCCACACCTGCTGCTTTGATTCTGCTATGGCAGATGCTGCAGCCCTTAGGCGCCTGTTGGTACCTTGCTACCGCCTCCGGAGACTTCCGGGACAACATATCCCAAAAGGCCTCCTTCTTCAGTCAGACAACTTCGCTGACCACCGGTGTCCACCACGGTGTTCGAGGGTTACCACCCCTTAAGACCCCTAAGACTTTGAGACCACAGCTCTCTGCCGCAGCTTCAGCAATGGAAGAACATTTCTCACTCAGGTTTAATGTCCCCGATCTCCAACAGGAATGCCAGAGAAGCTCCACCGAAGGTGTGCGTTGAAGATCTCATGAACAGGGGCCTCCAAACGTTCCCACTTCCCCCCTCATTACCAAGTCTGTGCAGAGTCTTCCCCCACCCCTTGACCCAACTCACCACCAGATGGTGGTCGCAATCACACCTCTCCAAGTGTCGCCATCATTGCCCACGTGCGTGTTGAAGTCTCCCAGCAGAACTATGAAGTCCCTTACTGGAGCCCCATACAGGACCCTATTCAGGGTCTCCAAGAAGGCCGAATACTGCGAAATACTGTTTGGTGCATAGGCACAGACAACAGTTTTATTTCCCACAACCCGTAGGCGTACAGTAGGCGACTCTCTCGTTCACCGGGGTAAAATCCAACGTAACAGCGCTCAAACGGGGGCTTGTTAGTATCCCCACACCAGCCTGGCACCTCACACCCTGGGCAACTCCAGAGTAGAATAGTCCATCCCCTATCCAGGAGAACGGTTCCAGAACCAAGACTATGTGTAGAGGTAAACCCCACCATATCCCCTTTGGGCCTGGCTCCAGACGGGGACTCCGGGCTTCCTCCGGGCAGGGTAACTTCTCCTCTCTTATGTTCTTTCATGAAGGGTCTTCTGAACCATTCTTAGTCTGGCCCCTCACCTGAGACCACTTTACCTTGGGAGACCCTACCAGGAGCATAAGGCTCCAGACAACACAGCTCTCAGGGTCATAGGGACACACAAACCTCTCCACCACGACAAGGTGATGATTCCCGGAGAGGCTGGCATTCCATTTCATGTATTAAATTGATGTAATTGAATTTATCGGATCCATATCTAATATATTTCAGTGATCATGAATCATGAACCACAGCTATGTTATGAAAAACCTATAAAGAACACGTACATGTTCTTGAGCTAACTAATGATAACTATTAGGGCTGTTGGCTTTCAAAGGTAATTTTGATGCTTTAAACACCTTGTAGCCTCAACGCAATGCAATTATAGCACGTCTGTATATCTTCAATGGGCCTATAGTGCTTGTTTGTATGACGTTACTGTTGTGTGTGTCTGTTGTGCCTGTTGCCATATGTATGTCATACGGCAGAGCATGATTCTGCAGTGGTGGTCTATCTGTCTCTCTTTCTGACAGTGCTGTGGTGGTCCGAATTCTGAACCCCCCACCCCACCCACCCCTCCCAACGGCCCCAGGATGGAGGATAGTCCCGCTGCCAGAGCTGGCCCCACTGTGGGAAAAAGTCACTATGTTATTGTGCATACTGAATTGCTCATGACGCATATGTTTATGCATGCGCAGTCAAATAATGGGGAAATTAAATATTTGGTCCAAATAATAATAATCCAGTTCTCTTGCCACCACAAGAAATATAACGAATCACGTGAAAATTTGAGATAAACAAGCAAACTGTCAAATGACTTTAAATATACAAAAAAGGCTTGTATGCATACTGTACATTCTGTGTGTTGCACATTACCTCAGATACGTGTGTGCCATTTTAGCGCTCCACCCATGGCCGTATGAAGTCCATAGACATTATTAAACATAAAAACTCTTTTCATTGCATTCACATGGGAATTTGGCATTCTAAAAAATCTCTCAGTCTCTGTGTGTGTCCTTGCAGTCATGTTTAAAGGAAAACTCTTTCCATCAAAACTAATCAAAATAATACTGTATATCATTAATATGGTGGTCAACATGATCTGATTGTCAAACTGTGTTGGATGTGTACCTCCACAGTCACCGTCTGCTGTATAGAGACGCCGAGATCCAAAGGAAATCTCTATCTAATTCAGAGACTTTTCCTTTCACTGTCTCTGACCACAGAGTTGTCATCTTCCCTTAAGACAGATATTCTTCTGTCAAGATCTGTTACCATTTCCCATAGTCCCCCTCAAGTGCAGCAGGAGAACATTCCTTTAAAAAAAATTAAAAAAAATAAAAAAAATAAAAGAAGAAATACCTCCAGCCAGGACGTGTAAGGATCAAACACAGGAATAAGCTGTAAACATCACACACATACTATGGTCTCTTTATGGGCTGGCCTTTCATGATTGACAGACGCTGGTGTGGTTGCCATGTATTGAGGGGGTTGAGGTAAATTCACTGACTTTCCTGTTTATGTGTGGCTTGGATTGTCTTGGGCCGTGTTCACTGGCTGACCGGGAGGGCTGTTTATAAACGGGTATCTGGCAGGAGTGAATGCAGGGGCTGTGAGGAACCATTGTCCCACCTAGGAGGCATGAGGAGAGAAGAAATGAGGAGAGAAGGGGGGAGGACATGTTGGCTAATTAGTATTCCTCAGTCAAACCTGTGAGGGTTAAGGAATGTGATTGACAGCTCAACATACTGTAGATGTGAAGGGTGAGATTTATAGTATATAAAAGTATTGGATAGGATACAAGCAGACAGACAGGGCATCAGGCAGACTGACAAGCAGACAAACAGGTAATCATAGATATATAGATATAGATAATGGTGGTAAGCTACTAATGTGTAGCAAAAAAAGTAACAACATATTTTTTTACAAAAAGTCGTTATTTATGTCAAGCAGAGTTCAGCCAAATCCCTGCAATGTCAGGGCTTCCAACACTTAACAGTCCCACAGCACAGAAAAATGACTTGAGAAAGTAGAAATGTTGTGACTTCCAGGGTTTGCTATCAGTTACACAATAAATGTGTTTTCATGTGCATCTGCTATTTATTACAAGTTGGGAGTAAAAGTAGTCTTGTTTATATGTCTTGGTCATATATCACTTCTGATCAGCCTTCATCATTACACAGACTAGACTATGATGGAAGAGTCTGTATCACTTGACTAGTTGCTCATAACAGGCTTTGGAACAAGATCATATTCATAGTAATGACCATTTGTAGTCATGCATAACTGATTAAAACTTTTTAAACCCTTTTCTTTTTTTTACTTGGGCCTCCTTTTCCCAAGCTCATTTCCCCATTTCTTTCCCTTTTTTGTCAAAGCTTATCTTCCTGGAAATGTAACTTTTAGATGATAAAACCCCTGTAATTTGTACTCTTCTGCCCCAGAGGGGGAAAGAAGGGGTTCTTAGAGAAGGTCTCAGGTTGAGTGCTATCTCGGCAGACATTACTAATGAGCATGCTTGTCTGGGGACTTGCAACGTAAGCCTGCCTTCCGGCAATCTTATCATCACCCACACAAAACCTCCCAACCAATCACATTGGATTCTGGAGAGGAAGTTGAAAATGTCAAAGGCTATTAATTCTACCCTGTCTTTTCTTGTTGTTGACTAATGGAGGGGTAAGAGAAGGGCACCCCTATTTTTACATCTTTTTTCACAGCCTCTACAAGAACATGCGTGAGGGTGGGTCTCGACTGTTCAGAAAGTGAAAATCTTTGAAACTCAAATGTGGCTACGGTTTGCAGCCTAGGGGAAGAAGAACCTGGAGCCCTGTTATTTTAAGATTCAGACCCAGACCACCGGCACAATAAGGTATTCAGGTTTTTAATAGCAGGTTTGCCGTTGGTTAAGCCTTGTTTCTCCTCTAATAGTAATGACATCCTGTTCAGTGCACTTTCATTCAATGGGATTCAGGTAAGGCATGGGTGGGTCCTTCCGATTCATGAGATATTTTGTCAAAGTGTTGCCTTTTCTTTTCGTCTGCTCCTGTAAAGGAGCTAAAGTATTCTCTTTCATGCAGTTCCTACAGACACACATCCCTCAAAAGAAATTCTATCTACAGTTTGTTTCATTTGAAACATCTACACCGTGGCTAAACATTGATCCTTGCTTGAAGCTACTTAAACTTTACAATATCTATGCCCTACTATTACTGTATCAGGTGAGCCAAGAACAACAATTAACTAATAAAATAAGTAAATAAATTAAATAAAAATAACAATGTTTCAAATTGCGAATTGCATTATTCATTGTGTGTGTTTTGTAGTATATGGTGCCTTTTATTGCTGGAGCTGTACTAAAGTATTTGTCCCTAGATGTATTCCTCTCACATGCTCCAAGGAAACATTTGTTTCATGAAGATTGCTTTGAACAAAGTGTACTCCAGTGTTTACCCTATCTTTACTGTACGTCAAAGGTCATGCTGCTATACAACGCCATACAAGTCAAGCGGGTGGGCTGCAGAACATATTGCTTGTTTGTGATAAACAGCCCAATATACTATATGATTTCGTGAACATGTGGCCTTGTAAAGTTCTGTAATACAATACTGACCAGGTTAGGAAACACTATTAATGAAAGACTAAGTTCCATAAATAGTTGCATGAAACATGATATTTTGGTGTGCTTTTTAATGCGTACAGTAAGTCCTTTCAACTACCTTATTAGTGTGTTGATTAGTATCGTGTAGTCTCAAAAGTACAAAGGCATGTCATCCTGGCCTATATAAGTGAAGTAAAGGAGTAATATAATTTACTGTACATTCCCTTTAATAATGAGACAAAGCAAAGCCCTTTGCTGTCATCTCTAGTTGAAAGCAAAATACAGTATGTCCTATATACAAAATGAAATCATTGAAATCACGATCATTCCGACATACTCATCTTCATCATAATGCATATTGAAAATCAAATTTAATTGACTAAACCTTTGAAGACGGAGGGGAAAAAGCTGATGTCGAGTTGGAAAACAAACACAGAATGAATGGCATGTGCATCTGTTTTTTTCAGCAGTTTGATTGGCTACCTCATCTGTCCCTGTTTCTTTTCGGAGCGTCTTTTCCAATCTCTGCAGTCGGGTTGAAAACAAATATCATGTGTTTAACTGGCTCTCCTCCCTCAGACCATGTGGTGAAATGTGGCTCAGGGCTCTGGGCTCTGGGGCTGCCGGTTACGCTGGGAGAAGACGTAATGCTTGGCCCAGTGACAGCTTGTGTTCTTTATCATCTATACTCAGAGCTGCTCCGCGTTGGGCTTGTCTGGTGCTCACTAAGGTGTATGCCGTTTAGTTACAAAGAAAACGGTTATGATCTGACCTATGACATTTCTCTGGTATTATCTACTCCTCTCTCCTGTATTTACTCTCAGCCTCCACTGTGTACCGGTCATGGGAGAAAAAGAGAACACGCTATATTTATTTTCTTCTTCTCCCATGACCGGTCCTCACTTCTCTGCCTTTGTTGGATGAATTGAGGGCGATGGGGAGGGCGAAACGCTCCAAGCGTCTTTGAATGGACAGATGTGGAGGTTCTGTTTGACCATGAGATCTCTGGCGGGGCAGCTTGGGGGTTCAAAGACAAGCAGGAGGCAGATAGATTAAGTTATTTCTGACAGTAGAAATCAAGTTCCAGGTGATGGAGAGGGAGTAGCTGGAGGGCAGCGGCTAAACCTGCGTGAGGAGCGCTGCCTCCTTCATGTTCTCCACCCCCTCTTACTCCTTATTTCCTGTCGTTGACTAATAGGGTGCGATGCAAATACCTGGTTCCATGTATGTTTTGCACACACAGTCTTCCACGAAAGAACATTGTTCATGGCAGTCAGGCAGCGCTGATCCTCTGGTGTATTTAAGGTTGTACATGGAGGGATCCCTAATCCCTATGGATTCATAATGCATGCATAACGAAGTAGTTAAACGTGTAGGGGGGGAAAAAAACAATGTCTTCAATGTTTACACAACATATTTTATTTTTGTCTTCCCAATTATTTGATTAATAGTTTGCACACCCAATCTATCAAACTGAATTCGCAGGAGGTGAGAAGTTAGCATTTAATAATTCATTCTCTTTCAGATAATGCTCTCCAGCTATTGCAAGGAATGATTTATTTTGCCTTGTGAGCCGGTAGTGAAGACATCTTGAGGTGCTGGACAGGAAGAAACGCTACACTAACTTGTTGCGTCCTCATCCATTGAGACGGTAGGGATTCTATAGTGCATGGTTTACTGAGATCTTGAATGTGTTGTCGAAGGCATCGCAACCATGACAGCTCCATTGTAAGCCAGTGGAACAGTTTATTAAACTCTGCTCTAAACCCTGCTCCACCCAAGTTGAAGAACCATGACGTGTGTGGGGGAGAAGGATTTTCAACCTCTGTGCCTCTCTCATTCCATCCCTCGTCTTCTCTGTCTTTCTCATATCACCGTATATCTGCAGATCTGCCTCTTCTGCTATATGACACATTGGCCCTCAGCCATAAAATGCTGTTTTAGGGGCTGGGACAAAGGTTTGTCTATGAGGCACTAGTAAATCCATAGGGTGGCGTGGCTGTGGGTTTACTGTCAGCTATTGTGTGCCAACACAATGCAGAAGTACATCCCTTCCTTTGCGGTATTGTAGTGATTGTGTTCTAAACAGCCATTTCGGACCTTTTCCATGCGCCGGGGAGATTTCCGCTTTTGACATATCACTTTTCATCTTATTGATGTCTTGTTTTGTAGTGGGGCTTTTTCACACAGAAGGTCAATGGTTCTTTTGAAAAAGGTTGTCGTGTGCGTGTCTAGTGAGAAAATCCTACAGAGAGCTAGGGTGTAATAGTCTTCCCTGTAATGTAATTAGTTTATTCTGTCTGTTAGTGAAATTGTAATATTATTGTGCAGACATTTTGAAGACTTATCTCACTTTGTGACGGTCGGACACGACAAGACACTTCTTCTCACAAAATAAAGGATTTAATTTAACAGAAAAAGCTCTAAACAGA
>JAODUK010045438.1:0-20010 GCA_027564635.1 Typhlichthys eigenmanni
TCTCTCTCTCTCTCTCTCTCTCTCTCTCTCTCTCTCTCTCTCTCTCTCTCTCCCTCTCTCTCTCTCTCCCTCTCTCTCTCCCTCTTTCTCTCTTCAGGGTGAGAGAGGAGATGAAGGTAGCCCAGGGGTCAAAGGTTATCCCGGCAGGCAGGTGCAGTAAATCACACACACCTACACATGCATACACACACACACACACCACATCACATACACACACAGACACACACAGACACACACACGCATACACACACACCACATCACATACACACCACATACACACACACGCACGCACACACACCACATACACACCACACACACACACACACACACACACACACACCACATCACATACACACCACACACACACCACACACCACACACACACACACACCACACACACACACACACACACACACACACACACACACACACACCACGTTTAGAAAGAGGTTCCCCTGGTCCAGTTGTCACAGAGCCAGCTACACGACTGTGAGTTCTATTTAGAAGTGTAAAAATGAGAGGGGGGCAGTTAATTGAACTTTGACCTTATAACTTAAAGTTGGGGTCAGCGATTGTAAGCGAATACACGTTTTGTCAAATATCTCCTCGCTAGCTATCCACCCTGTGTGCACGCTGACTGTAGCCCTGTAAATGGGAAGACAAACAAAGTGGTGCAGACCGCACCACACAACACAATCCTCCATTTGGGAATTTGTGCCCCGTGTGCGGGGGGGCGGAGCTTCTAAGAGAGCACCCTACGCCGCTGAAGGGAGAGGGGTTTTTATTCAGACATCAACAATCTATCTCCAGAATGACTGACTCACAACACAGATGGGAACTGTTTGCCACCGCCCGGCGTGATAGCCCCTGTGCGTTTCCAATGTCAGAGCTGCGATCCCGTAGACAGAGAGCAGTGAGTGGTGTGATGGATTAGCCAGCAGCTCCCCCTAGCATCTGTGAGCTGTGAATCACTACAGCTGTAGGCTTCTGTCGAAATACTTCATTTCACAAGCGCTTGACGCCACAGTCCTTTATGCCAACTCTATGCTTTAAATAAATAGTTATGCATCGCTGTCAATTTGCTGGAAATGTCAATGCTTCACAGCAAAAGGCTTACATAAGAATACAAGAAGAAAGTAGATTATACTTTGTCTTCTTTTTATCGGCTGCAAATAGGCTCTCTTGTTGGTTCTTAATGTTGTTGCTCTGTTCTAATTGTTGTTGCAGGGAAAGTTGTTTATACAGCATGTGGTATTTCCAAGCTTTATCTTACCTTATCTTAGTACAGATGAATGTATGAATCAGTTATAGCAGGAATACTAAGAGGTGTCAGCGTCAGAACAATATCTGCAGTTGTACAGTATTATACTGTATTCTATGCATTAGTGTTTTGACACTAAATGGAAAATGACCTTCTTTCACTTTAGGGTTTGCCTGGGCCTGTAGGGATGATTGGGCCTAAAGCAGCCATGGTGAGTAAAGCAAAACACACTTTTAGCAACTACCCAGCTAATTGAATGGTGATCATCAAGGCAGTGTGTTTGGCGGTTGGCCATAAGTAATTAAAAACACACGGGGAAACGAACCAAATGTTTTATCAACACTTCTTTATTGTTGACCTATATGTTGTGTTTTGTCCCGTATATTTAAGTGATTCACAGAGAACACCGGGGACATCTGTTTCTGTACTGTTCAGCTGTCACTTCTGCCAGCGAGCTGGGCAATGTGCGGTAAATAAATAATCTTACCAGACTGGGCACATAAAAAGGCCAAGGTCATAAGCGCCACTCGTCTGGCCTTGTTAGCGCTGTGACATCGCTGGCAGATGGTCCGATTAGTATATTGGCGCGGGGAAAGTAGAAAGAAATTAACTTTGTTAACGGCCGTTAACAAACAGCCATTGCGCTGCCATAAAAACACACCGCAGCAGGATGATTCCTGCTGCGGTGTGTTTTTGCGGTGGTTACAACAACAGAAAAAGGTTAAGCACCATAGAGTAGCTACATTAGCCTGTGGTTTTATTTCCTTGTCATCCAACTAGCCGCGCCCTCTGTACCCCAGCCCAGCGGTGTCGGGCGGGCGAGCAGGAGCCTTCCCAGATCCCTGACGTGAGGGTATGTGCCCTTGGACTACATTGTGGAAGCTAGCACCATGCAGTCCATGGGCATATACACTTGCCGCAAGGCTTTGTTCTTCAAGACCAACCTTGCCTGCCCATGTGACCTCCCCCCGGCTGCGTACAACCCCCCCTCCCCCCCACGTACCCCCAGCGATGGCTGGAGCGGACTAAAGCCTGACTAAAGAGTCTGTGGATTAAAGCGGTTTAAACTGTGGTGATGTACTGAATATGTAAATGCACTAATCTGTGTCCCTTCCTGCTATCTGTGTGTGTGTGTGTGTGCATGTGTGCGTGTGTGCGTGTAGGGTCACATAGGAATCCCTGGCCTGTTTGGTCTGCCTGGCTCTGATGGCGAGAGAGTGAGTATCTGTTAACTGACGTAATTAGCGGTAGCATTAGCTCATTAGCATGAGCTCATTAGCATTAGCCCACGAGACACATGCAGGCCACTGAGACACTACTTTACAGTACTGTGTCACAGTGTTTACATAGCCTTGGGCCATGAACGTGTTGTGTAGGGAAAGCAAATCTGCCAGTGTTTGGAATAAGGCTAATATGATGGAGCTTAGCCCAGTCAGGAGGACTCAAATTCCCATGAACCCCCGGGGCAGTCGATTATGTTCTTAGTGGCATGCCTCTTAGGACATTACCACTGGCACTGAGAATGTTGACGTCAACTCGGTTTCTGCTCTATAGGCTTACTGTAGTGGCACAGTGGTCAAGCAGGGCGCCAGGTGATCCAGAAGTCACAGGTTCAGACCACACTAACTCTCCAATTAATATCGATGTGTCCATGAGCAAGACACCTAACCCTAACTGCTCCCGGTGGTTACATGGCACCTTGCATGGATGATATCACCATCGGTGAATGGGAGGCTATACTATATACATTACAGAGTTTTGAGTGTCCGGAAGTTTAGAGAAGCACTATATAAATGCAGTCTTTTAAGGTATAATTGTATACTTATGTAATGAATAACTGTATAATTTGTATGCGCCCTCTAAGGTAACTGTCTATTGGACTTATTCCTCCTCATGTCTATTTTCAGGGAGGTCCCGGCGTCCGTGGGGAGAAGGGCAAGATGGGTAGGCCGGTAAAGTTTTCTCTCAACATACTTTTTAGACCTAAGCTTGTGAAATGTGGTGTTATGGGGCCAGGTCCTGTTTGTCTGGTGCCCAAAACAGGCATCCTGTAGGAGTGAAAGCAACACAGGATTCTTCTCCGGTGTCTGGGGAGAAATGCGTTGGTGATGCTGGTGATATCTGATATTGTAAACAGCAGGAGGCTATCAAGAGTGAATGTAAAACAGTGAGAGTGTACTGTAGGTCCATCACAGCAATGCCTTGTACAGCCATAAGTGTGATTGTGTTTTCAGCGGCAACCATTATACTCAGGTTCATTCATTTCTGAAGCCTCTGTGCAAATACAAAATGCATCGATGCAAATCTCTGGTTTCGCTACCGTGAGAGAGAAATGAGAATGTCCTGGCAGTGGCACTACAGAAGTGTATACTGTATTTGTTTTAGTTGAAATTAATGTAGATTATTTTTTACTGGTAAAAGAGAAAGAAGGAAATTCATTATTCTTGTTTTCATTTACATTTACATTTACGGCATTTGAAATGTAGGTTGTAAAGCCCTTTGAGACTGCAATGTGATTAAGGGCTATATAAATAAAATTGACTTGACTTGACTTGACATTTGGCAGACGCTTTTATCCAAAGCGACTTACATTTAGTACATTTGTCAGTAGTTGGACAGGTCGTATACCAGCAATTATAAGCAAACAATATTTGAAATAGAACAAAATGTTTTGTGTCCCAGACTTTCGAAATACATCATTAACATCATTAATTCTCAAGTACAACTCCTTGCTGAATGTTAGTGTTGGAGACTTCATAACTACATTTTACGTCCAGAGGTGGGAATATTTTTACTAGTTAAACTCCCAGCGCAGGAGTGATTCCCAGGTGTTCCCTGAGAGTCTTTTGTCTTTATAAACGTCTCCTGGGCGTCAGGGTCAATTTAAGTCGTATTAAGAGACCATTACTCACGGAGAGTATCAGAAGACTTGGACGTTATGGTAATGGTTTATCTGTAAGGTGTCATCATTTCCTCTTGAGTGAAGTTTCATTAATACATCTTGTATTTAACATTGAGTCGTTTGTGGATTTGGCTATACCCACATACAAGGGAGGCCAGTTGTCTGTGGGCAGGGAAGTACATTCTACATTTCACCAGGCTTCCATGGGAAATAGAGTACCACCATATCCCACAGCCACCCATTCTTGGATGTACACGGTGCTTTCATTACACATGGTCACTCACAAAGGCAAGGTCAGAAATGGCAGAACCCTCTTTGGATGTCGTTGGACAATAATAGATGGTTCAGGTTTTATTGAGAAATCAATGCACGGCTGGGCTGAACAGGGTCCTGAATCTGCAAAAGACTTTAAAATGAATGTTCTGGTTCTGCCGTCCAAAGTGGTTTGTGTGCTGAAATGTGTTTTGCCACGGTTGCCAGTATAGTTCATAAAGTGCCAGGGCAATGAAAAAAGACTTTCCATGTGTTTCTGATCAAACCTAATCTCTTATTGGCATTTTTGGGAAAAGAGGCAAATGCTTCTATATTTCATGTGGGGCTCATGTTGCCGCAATTATGCCTTCATACTCCCCCCCACCCCTCCATATTTGCATAATGTTCTAATTTAACCCTCTGCCACACAAAACTGTCTGTTTTCATCTGACGGCCAGCGAGTGAGCGCTCTATTCATCACAGAATATATTGTACCTTGTAGGAAAGCTTGTTGCCAGTCTGTTGACCTTGGCGCGGTGACAAGCCAGGTTGAGTGCGTGTCCCTACCCCTCCTCCTCATATCCTCACATCCACCTCTTGCTCTGCCGCTGTAGCAGTCAGCATGTTCTGGGCCAGGCGGTTGGGCCAGGGAGACAAGCCGTGAGGGCTGGCTCCGCACACGCCAAGCGATCTCTGCCAGTGCACGCAGGTACATGCACGTACGTACGTATGCACGCACGTGCATGTACGTGTCATGCACACACACAAGCGCACAAACGCTTGGCCGCACAGCAACGCTCAGCCATGGAATTTCCTACTGGCCTCCCGGGAAATAAGAGCTGCGAAGGCGATTTGCAGGGGTTCACTTGACGGAATGCCACGCTCCGTTCTGTAGTAAACACTTTGTTGATGTTCCCTATAGAGCATAACATTGTGGTTCCGGAAGTCAATTTCCCATTTATTTCCTCCATTGACTTTTCGGAAAATCCTTATTTAAAGTGATTTAAGCCTGGAACCAAGCCAAACGGCTACGAGCTGGTGGATCAATGGTATATGCTCTGTTACCACCCAAATTCCAACAGAAGCCACAAGTCCATATTATATCAACCTTGTTTAACATGATTTATAACAGTACCCACAATCCTAAAGTGTAACAGTGACGTCTCTGATTGTTGGAGCTGGCTTTCTTCGTGATACCATCCTGATCTTGCGAGCTATAATTTGGCGCTTTGGAGCCGTTCGCAACTCGGAGAAGATGGTGCTCACTGTTAGCATGGAAATGCTTTAAACCCCGCAAAGTCATGTTTGCTAGTGAGTATTGCTAGCTCTAAAAAGTATGTTTGTTTATGTTACAAGTGAATGAATCTGAAAACTATTGTATTATACTATTGTATTGATATAATGTACACAATACAATAACCAATAAGACCCTAGAAAGAATATGCATATTCTGGGATTTGCAATAGGTTATAGGATGTGCAGTTACTTCACAATTAAAATAAGTTATGTAGACAGTCTTGTACCTTTGCCTATTTTCAGTTTTGATTAAAGATCAAATTGTTTAAGGTCAAGAACATTCCCGTAGCTGGTTGACTCTTTATATAACGGTTTTATGAAAAGTCAATGGAGCCCCAAAAGAAGCGGGCGGTAACTGTTAAGCGCTATACTACACCGAGTGCTGTTAGCAAAAGGCATCACCTGTTGCTAAGCGCTCAGCATTCTAACATTACAATGGAGTACAGCTGCCACCTGACAATAAACAGTCCACATTGACACGGTGAATGGTCTCTCTCCTGGTGCTGCAAACAGATCAGGTCTGGCTTTAGCAGTGATCAGTTGATTCATGACGCCGTTCTGGAGTTGGGCAGAGCTTATCCCGGAAAATGGACAATCATAAGAATAATATACAGAATTAAATACGATTTTTCATTTTCAAACTATCCAAGACCGACATGATGTCACCATGGGCGGTGGCCATCTTGCAGACTCCAGACGACAGAATGGAGATCGATGCCTGACTATAGCTCACAGGCCGTGACCTCACAGGGGGGATTTGCAGACGTACATGCTAACAAAGGCTAGCCTTCTGTTAAACAGGACCAAAACCCCCTCTGTTTGTGTGTCCAGGGCTTTCCTGGGGACTATGGAGAGAGGGGACCACCAGGCACAGATGGCCACCCTGTAAGTGAACAGGACAACCCAACCTCAGTTCCTAACCTTCCAAATCGCTCAGCTTCAGGAGAGGTTTACTCAACATGTGTCAGGGACATGTTTACACAGCACACACACCGCTTGCTACGGAGTCAGTGTTCACAGGCAGCCAGTGCCAGTGTGCCTGTGCTGAGAATAGCAATGGCAAAAGCCAGATTGAAGCACATGGCACATGGCTAGCCTGTCCCTTCAGCTGCTCACGGCTATCCATTGGTCGACAAGGTGAGTGGTGTTGGGTCGCCATTGGCTGACCTCGGAGGACAGACGGGCCATATTTCCTGTCGGGTGGGGGGTTGGGGGGGGTTGGGGGGGGGAGTTGGTGATGAGAGGATGTTCCTGTTGAGTAGTTTTTCTTTTTCTTTTGTAAACATACAGGGGGGGGCAGGGAGGCCCAGCCTCCCTATTCTCTCTCTCTGCTCTTTCTCCATTAAGTAGCTTTGAGAGGATGAAGTCATGGCGTGAAGCAGTGGGACTGATGTGTTGTGCATGTGTGTGCGTGTGCGTGCGTGTGTGTGTACGTGTGTGTGTGCGTGCGTGCTGTGCGTGTGTGCTGTACGTTTGTGTGTGCGTGTGTGTGAGGCACCAGGCCCTCATTCTTTAGCTTTGAAGTATGTGTTACTGAAAGGAGAGGAGTGTGACAAATATAACACAAATACAGTTTTAATATGTGCCGAGCCCACGTTTGTGTTTAAGTGTGTTTAACACTCGTCACACTATCTCCTTGAGAAGTCGGCCTCTAGGGGACGTTCCAGGCCCAGGTATAACCTGGCACGCCACATGGATTGGTACACACAAGTCCAGCTGAGGGGTGCCATCCATCGAAGCTGACTGAACGTACTTGGCAGTTGATTGGATGAACCATCTGTCTGTCATTGTTCTTTTCAAGACGTTCTCAAGCAGCTTTTGCTGTCTCCACACTTAAACCACGCCCGTAGCTATCAGTACGACGCCGATTGGTGAGTTCAGTTGTTTCTCAGCCTCAGTAGCAAGGCTTTAAAGCTCTCCAGACTGATTCTCGTGGCGAAGTCAAACTGAAGCTTGGGCTAGCTTAGGTATCCCTCTCATATATTTCCCACCCAAAATGTATCCGATAATCATCATCATTCAACTGTGTTCTTAGATCCCATTGGTAGTTGCCTCAATCGCATTGACTCAAAGGTGTTTATCTTGGTACCTGCCCACTTTGTGTCGATAACGGTTAATTAGTCATCGCTAGAAGTCCCTGGAATTTCACTGATGTTGTCTGTCGGCTAGTCTCTTCCAATGTGTCTGGAGCGTTACACACCTTACCACGCTTTTACTGGGACAAGACTAGCTACGTGCTGGTTTATTGTTACTGGTTACTTATTGATTGGATCATTTCTTTCAGCAGCACGTCGTCCTTCTAATTGGTCTGTGCCTAGCAACCCAGCCTGACTGTACTATTGCCTAGCAACCCGGCCTGACTGTGTTGGTGCCTAGCAACCCAGCCTGGCTGTACTATTGCCTAGCAACCCAACCTGGCTCTGCTTGACTATTGCTCTCAGCTAAAACTATTTTTTGCTGAGATTACAGTCTGGTAACCATGTTCGAATTACCGTTTTCACAGCCACCAGTCCAGTCAGGACGCGGGGTAGTGATATGACGTTCAAGTCAAGCGTGTTATCGAAATGGTGGTAGACCTAGATGGGTGGATCAAAACAAGTGTGGCGTAGCAATACTGATTGGTTAAAAGCAATTTAATAGTTTCAAAATTAACCAGAGGTCTACGCCCAGTAGGAGGAAACAACTGTTAACACTGTTCACCAATGCATTGTGGGTCTGGTTTGGCCAGGCTAGTCCTGGCCGTCCAACATCAGGACAAGCCGATTTATGCTTCTGCATCAAGCTTAAGTCGAGCCTACGGCGTAGCTTACCCGTCGTGAGCGTATTATACTTACACGCAAGGACCTGTGCGCGTCGACTGCGAATGCGAAGCGTCATGTCTCGTTTAGCTCCAGAATTATAGCACTAATAGTGTAAACATTTTGAAATAAGCATATAAACATATTTCTTTCCAGTTTATCTCTTAGTTACGCTATTATGTATCACAGGAAACAATCTGTGCTGACACAAACTAGTATTTATTAAGGACTGCTATTCGCTGCCCGAACAACAAGGAAATCCCTCCAATGTGCAAAGTTGTAGTCTTTGTTAATACTGCTCAAGCAAACCTACGTAATAATTATACCAAGATTGTCATAGGGAGATGTGCATGTACTGTAGACTATGGTGCTGTTATAAACATTCCTAATGCCAAAGCACTACTCTGGCATACACGTGGGCTTGTGTCCACAAGACCGCTGCGTCGCATCGACAGACGGACGGGTAGCGTCAGCCTACAGCGTAGCCTACATCTGTGGGCTGGCGTGTAGGTTACGCCCTATGTGGAGGTTACGGCGTAGCTTTGACGCAGAAGCATAACTGTGTCTGTGCTCTCCTCCCCAGGGCGAGCTGGGAGCCCCCGGCCCTTGTGGCATATCTGGCCTCATTGTGAGTATCTACCTCCACCTGAGGGTCGCTCTCCGTGCTTACAGAGCGTTCTCCGGGCCGCACCCCCTCAGCTGACGGGGCTGTGCCCTGGTGTTTACCATCTGTGTTTGTAAATAGCGCAGCAGCTTGCCTATAGGTGTGTCATTCATGGCTGTATTACATTTACTGTATCTCAGAGAGCAGTGATTGGTCCACCAGAGAGGATAAGCAGAACTGGAGAGTTTATTGGTCAATGTAGGTTTTTTACACCATTGATCACTTACCACTTTATTGTAGGTGTTACCGAAATTAACTAAAACTGGAATGTACAGGATTTAATGTAGCTTTAGGTATTATTAGTTATTAGTATTATTATTAGTGTTAGTTCTTAAGTACGGCACAATGTGAAAGTTATTATACATAGTATTAATGCAACATTTTGTTTGCGGTGTTGGGGTGTTGTTTGTTTCCATGGGAAATGTAGGCTGTAAAGCCCTTTGAGACTGCAACGGAAATTAAGGGCTATATAAATAAACTTGACTATTAGGGCCTGAGTGTAGCTTTACGTATTAGGGCCAATATCATTCCATCGTCCAACTGTCATTTTGTAGAGACGTTTCTCTGAGCTGAACATTCTGTTTTAGTTTGTAGTGTATATTTATATGTATATAAAATTATTTAACTTTATTGGCTGTCTGACTGGCAGTAGCAAGCTATAGGTCAGAGGTGATTGGTTAAAATACAGCAATGGGGACAAACCGAACAAGTCTTGTTTTACACTAAGAGTGATTGTGTCTTGTATTGCATGTTTTATAAATGAGTCCAGCCCTTTCAGTTCCGTGGAGACAATGCAATTAACATTTAGAATCGTACGATACGGGACCATTTGTCAAAACTATGCACTATTGAGAGGCAATACAAAGTCATATAATAAACACAATAGTTAAATATTGTATGGAAGGTTTAATTAAGTTAAAATTAGGTTATTTACAAGTGCAATAGCACACATGCAATATCATGCCCTTGTATGACTGTCTGCATTATGTTTTATATTCTTATTTATTATAAATGATGGCACTGTATAGGAGTAGCTCCCCTAATGTAATTGTATGTTGTACAATGACAATAAAGCTTTCTATTCTATTCTATACTATTTACTTGTTACATTCAAAGTTATGAGTGTCTGTTTTCTGTATGCTGTTGGTGGCAGGGAGACATGGGTCCTATTGGCCAGATGGGCTTACCGGGACCTCCGGGACTGAAGGTAAATCACGAAACATGCTTCCTTTGTTAGTTGGTTAGCTAGCAATGTTATCCCTGTCTGCTAGTGATGTACGCAGCGCTACGTGTCTCAAAAGGACACGTTCGAGAGGAACGCTGTAGATGGAGATGGCTTTGAACATGGAAAGTATGTGAACCTGCTTGTGGGGTGAAAAAGGCTCCAAGGTCCGAATGTATACAAGTGGTGCATTCAAATTGGCAAACAAAGGCGATATTTGGCCAAAGTATTCCTGCTTGACTTGAGTTTGCTGCGAACGTTTGCAAAAACACGCAAACGGTCGGATGAGGTATTTCTCTGCAAACATACCATGGGTGCTGGGCTGAAGGTTACTGTTTAAGTGGTAAACCTCACACTAACCTCACAGCAAGAAGGTCCCGGGTTCGAACACCAGTCGTCCCGGCCTTTCTTTGTGGAGTTTGCATGTTCTCCCCGTGTCTGCGTGGGTTTCCTCCAGGTGCTCCGTTTTCCCCCACTATATAAAAACATGTCAGGTCCACTCTCCAGCCAGTGTCATGTGACCAGTGACATGTGACCAGTGACGTGTGACCAGTGACACTGGCCTCTAACTGAAGTTGACCAGTGCCAGTGACACTGGCCTCTAACTGGAGTTGGTCCCCGGGCGCTCCACAAACGCTTGCCGTTTCCGGAATGTGAACGCACTCCTAGATAACAGGGTTGTACCTAATTATCATATTTGTTCTTCTGTCTATTTTTCTCCCGAGGGAGGAGCTGGGAACGCGGGGGACCCAGGACTGAAAGGTGATAAGGTGATCTGATCTGCCTTTCTCAGTCTACTTATGTATCTTAACGGTGGAGTCAGACATGCGGGAGAAAGACTGTTGACATTTGAACTCTGGAGCTGTGGTGCAAGCGGTGTCTCCATGGCCCGGGCCTTGGTGCCGTGGGAGGTCGGGGTTCAAGTCCAGCTGGCGGCCATTTCCCAGTCCGTCCCGATATCTCTCTCTCCCACTCATTTCCTGTCTCTCTCTCTGTCACTATTCTGTCTAATAAAGAAAAAAAGGCTATAAATATATCATATACCTCTCAGTTCAATGCCATAGTGGAGATACTCCGCCCCTCCACCCATATTGGACACTCATTACCAAGGTTGGGGTAGTGTTGTGTGGTGCGTTCTGCTCCACTTTAGTTTGTGTTCCCATTATTTCAGCGCAAACACAGAACAGACAGCTAGCCCTAGCTAGCTTGCACACAGAGTGGGCAGCTAGCCCTAGCTAGTTAGCACCATATGTGGACAGCTAGCCCTAGCTAGTTAGCACACAGAACATACACCTAGCCCAAGATATCCAGCACACAGAACAGACAGCTATCCCTAGCTAGTTAGCGCACAGAGCAGACAGCTATCCCTAGCTAGTTAGCACGCAGAACAAACTGCTAGCCCTAGCTAGTTAGCACACAGAGCAGACAGCTAGCCCTAGTTAGCTAGCACGCAGAAGAGAGCTAGCGGACTGTAAGGAGATATTCTCTCAGTATAACTTGTAACTTCGCTGTATTAATTTACAATTGCTGACTCCACCTATAATCCATGCCTGGTTATTAACTAGATAATCCTGCACCAGACCCCCTCCTCTATCGGTGGACAGTGTTTGTGTCTGTAGTCAATGCCGCTATGCTGCCCCTAGTGGTATTAACGGTGCACTGCTCAATGAGTGGAATGGAACAGTAATGTCCCTAGTGGTTGAGAGCAGCGTTACAAAAAACGTGTTGTTTTGGTTTGACAACGGCACATTCCTTTTCCGGCACATTCCTTTTCCAACACCGGAGAGGACCTTCAACCATTGTTCGGCTTATTGATATGCATTGTGATTTGTTAGCTACCATTTACCTACCGCAGTGAGTATCAGTATGGAACCCCTCGATGCTAAAGCGAATGTCACTGCTAGGAAAACAATCGGGCCAATCAGCCGCAAGACTATTTTTTTCCAGAGACGGCGACATCAGCGTACGTACGCCTTATGTATCGGTTTCCATCGACACTCTTAACTGATTTTAAACATTCTGATTGGCTGAGGTAATGGTAAGGAGTCCAGTCGCATTCAAGGACCTGCCTTTATGACAAACGCTTTGGAATTGATGGGTTCCAGACTGATTCTTGTGGCGAAATGAAATTGGAGTACCATATATGCCCACAGTGCAACACATTCTGATCATCAGTACAGTCCCACAAGGTTACAGCCTACCGTAGGCCAGCAGTACACTTACAGGGTGCTGTACCCCTACAGTATGAGGATACAGCCTACGGTACTCCTACAGTACACGAGGATACAGCCTACTCTAGGCCAGCAGTGACGTGGTGTCTGGTTTGTTCCAGGGGGCAACGGGATTTGCAGGCGAGCCAGGGGAGCACGGGTTCCAAGGGGACAAGGTAGCCATCTTGTCTTCTCCACGTGCTGTGTGTGTGTGTGTGTGTGTGTGTGTGTGTGTGTGTGTGTGTGTGTGTGTGTGTGTGTCTGTGTACCAGTATGTGTGTTTGTGTGTATCACTACCTAATAGTCATGCATCTGTTCACTCAGGGTGTCCAGGGCTCACCGGGGTTGCCAGGTCCTCGTGGGAAACCCGGAACTCGGGTACCTCCTCTGCTCTTAAGTTACATGTATTTAGTAACTCAGACACCTCTGCTCTTAAGTTACATTTATTTAGTAAGGTCTCAGGTTTTAATAATACTATATATTATTAAATATATGTACTATATAAGTGTCTGTTTATTGATTTGTATGTATTATGCTAGGCTATTTAGTATATGTTCATATTATGATGAGCTCCCATGTGATGCCAAGAAGCATTACAGTAACTGACACTGATTTGGACCACATAGAAAAGGAGAGTTGTCTTACTTAGCAATCGCACAATGTCACCTCCGGGCGTTCGCCGACTAGACTAACACACACACACACACACACACATACAGCATACCGTATATATTAATTATACATTTTTTATTTATTTATTAGTATATACATTATACTGATAACTCTATTGTAAATGAATGAAGATGTATTTTTAATTCTTTGGTCAGTATATCTTCAATCAAACCTGTGATTTATCAGTTTATATTTAGTCAGACCTGTAAGTTTACCTGCTGGCTGGACCAGAGGTGCCACATTGTTGATATCAGTCAAATACATATTTAGACAAATGGTATATGCTGTTTATATTGCTTGCTAGTGTTGTTTTGTAAACACATGTGTTCTAAATTAATAAAAGGTTTTGGTAACTGTAGCTAGCAAGCTTGCTAGCAGAGCTAACATATGATGTTAGCTCTGCTAGCAAGCTTGATGATGTGATAACGTAAATGGTGAAGGTCACGTTACGAGTCTGCTAGCATGTGTACTTTTAGTCTTGTCGTGTTATTTATTGACGCACCGTGGTCAGTGAGCAACGTACAGTATGGTTACAAACGACATGATAAGGGAACATCTACCCTAGCCCATTCAGCCTGGCTACTGGGCAAAGCACACAGTAATAATTTGCAAATGTGGCAGTTCTGCTCATGTGTAAAAACGTGTGTCCTGATCAAGCGGCAACCTTCACGGATGAGACGCCAATAAGTCCACCGCTTAAAGGAACGCTTCACCCTGCAAGAATAATGAGCCCGTCAGTTACTGAGCCGACACTATCGGCCCCATGTGACGAGACGGTTCTAGAGCGTGATGTGGCCCTGGATGCTCTCTACTGTCACGCTGGTTGACCGTGATGGTGTGCCTACCTGCTCTGGGGAAGGTTATTTTCAGGATCAGCAGCAGCTCTTTGACCAATCAGATGTCAGAGAAGTGTGCCATTTAATCCCTGATGTCCCAAATCCATTTCCCCCTCTCTGGTAATAGGAAATAGGTTAAAGGTCAGCCTCCTTGGTATTAGGCATTGTGAGAGGGATACTGCGTAGGGCAAGGGTCTTTAGAGGTCGCTAGAATCCCCTGGCTTTGTCTGTTTTACATTTTACACATTGAATCGTGGCTGCCGGGCTTCAATAAAGAGCCAATTCTATTATTATGAATTTAGCATTTGTTAATCTCAGAGTTGTGGCCTGTTGTAGCCTAAAGTGCGTTCTGTGGCTCACGTTTATGGTTCATATATGTAGCGAAAGGTGCCCATATGTCAATAAGATGCTAAAATATGGTGCTAGAGTATAGGGCTGATAATTCAGGTTCACACAGAGAAACCTGCAGATGTACCTTTAAGACGTGATGATATAATGTGATAACATAGTCACCAAAGAGCAAACATTATACTTGTTAAACATAACTTTGTGCAGCTATTTGCCAAAGCCTCGTTACATCGTCATTGTTTGGCTCTGTATGACATTGATCGTTGCTGTTTCATATTGTTTATATTATTGCCACGTTATTGTTATTTCTCAGTGACTGTGAGCCTAATTTATTTATTATTCATTCCACATTTCCTATAGGGCAAACCTGGTGACCAAGGATCCAATGGCTTACCTGGTCCAGTTGGTCTAGAGGTAAACAAGTTCCATTATTGACTGATGTACGGTACGTCATATTATCTTTGCACGCCTTTATTGAGAATATGAAGCGGATGCCAAGTAGCTGCTGCCGCCATGTGTGGACGATGTGTTTTGTCTTGTCATGTTGTGTCATGCTGTTTAGGGCTTTCCTGGAGACATCGGCCCACCAGGCCAAAATGGCCCCGAAGGGTCAAAGGTCAGTATGGCGTTCAATGCCCACTTGATAACAGAGCGAAGCTATAGGTGCTAATGTAAATGCGATTTAGGAGTGAGGACTGATCCCATAGTGTTATATAGAACATACCTGTGCAGTCTGCATAGAGGGATATCCCCAGAATTCCTAGTGCTCCATGATGCAAGTCAATGCAACATGTCATTAGTGCACGTACTGTAAGATAATTTCTCTACTTTTGCTCCCGTAGAGACGCACCACCTTGCTCCATCTTCGTTTGTATTTAGATATCTTTGTGTAACCGGACCGTGAACCCGGTTCCTCTGCGCTCTCGCGAACACTGAGCAAGATATGCTAAAGCCCAAGCGCGATAGCGTCTATCGCCAGAGAGTGAGGTTTAATTACAGCTACCAGTTGGCCACCGTTAACGTTTGCTCACCCTTCGTTTGCACACGCAGGGCAAGCAAGGCTCAGCGGGCTTCCCGGGACCCAGCGGAGTACCAGGACTGGAGGTGGGGCAGACCTTGCACGTGACACTGCGGCCTTATACTTTCTTCTTCTGACACTTTCTCACCCTTTTTTTACCAGGGCAACGAGGGAACACTTGGGCCACTTGGACTTCCTGGACAGGAGGTGAGTGCTGATTGGATCAGCCATGTGACCACTGGCCAATCGTGCGTGTCTGCTTTTAGTTCTATCGTTCCCCGTTCACACCCATGGGCAGTTACCCCCTCCAATACTCTCCCACTGCCAGAGGCTTAGTCATTCATGTCACCTGACTGCTCACAGGAACACCAAGCATGAATATGCTTTGTTTGTGTTATTACGCTGTTTGCAGTAGTTCAAGTTCCTCACACCGATCTGGCCTGGTTGTGAGGTATTATTCGTATAGTGTTTGACATACGAAGCTATGACATATCTTATAAAGCCAATCATCAGTATTTACACTTATACAAGTTCTGTCTGTAAATAAACATGCAAGTTAAACCTCACGGTCTGTGTCGTGTTCAACAGTAGCAGCCAAACACCACATATTGGAGAAGGACAGGCTGTTGGTGTGTACGTTTAGCTGCAGCGGAATACATTTTGCCAGTAATATCACTGTAAAATAGGATGAGCAGAAAAGTGTCTCTATTGTTCTGAAGATATTTTGAAAGACGTTTATTGATTGGCGTGGACTTGTATCGCCAGATGAGTTAGCAAATCGCTACGTACTCATCACTGTCACGCATGATAGCTTACATAAACAATGAAAGCTTGTAAAAACAATACTTAATTTCGACCATTGGAAAGTAGCATCTCTCATATTGAATCTGTCGAGTCAATCTGGAAACATAATTCTGAAGATGATGTTGATCCAATTATTACAGTTTTACTATATTACTCCCAGTCAGACTTTGTTAGTGACTTGTAACTGAAGAGAGCCACCCTATTTATGTCTGGAGATGGGATAGTTGGATCCTATCATGGTGAAATACACTCTGATAGGATCAGAATGGTTTTGTTGGCAGTGGTTGAGTTCAGTCTGCTGTCTTCTCCCACAGCATATCCCACGAGATGTTGTGAAAACAATTACAGTGAACCTGCTGCCATGTGTTACCCTTCATGATGCTAACAGTGCTTTTGTTTAGCTTTGATGGATGAGTGGATAACAGATGACTAGATAACAGATTAATAGAGAACAGATGAATAGATAGATAGATAACATAATGTATGAATAGAGAACAGATGAATAGATAACAAATAGATAACAGATTAATAGAAAACAGATGAATAGATAACAGATGCATAGATGACAGATTAATGGAAAACAGATGAATAGAAAACAGATGAATAGATCGATTAATAGATAACATTCAGAATTCAATGACTTGCGTTTCGTGTCACGGTCACTTGTGGGACAACAGACTGTTTAGCCCCAGAGCTGACATGCTGGAAGAGACCAGCAGCCATGGAACGTCAAGAGGCCATGGAACGCCAGTTAAATCTAACGCCTTTAAGCAGCAATAACAAGATAACGGTTGTTGACGCATAGTGGGCGGGTACCAACCGAGATAAACTAATCTCAACTTGAGGCGACTACTAATAGGAGCTAAGAATTCTGTTGAATGATACGGAAACATTACAGGTAAGAAAATTACAGGTACAAGATGAATTTAGGCAACCAGGTCCTGGCAAATCATGTTATGAGTGTCTGGGGAAGTTACAACATAACATAACGTATCCTTAGCTTCCATTGGAATTTGCCTACATTGCGTCACCTCAATGTTGACATTAGTTTATCTCGGCACCGGCCCAAATCGTTTTTGTTTTTTCCCGCTAAAAGTCGCATGATTTCATTGCTGCTCCGTGGTCTGTTGCTACAGTCTGTAATGTGTGGGGCTGTAGACTTCTGGTAACCTTATAACAGATACCTTGCTTGTACAGCTTTGTGTCATCTGTGCATTCTGTTCAGGGCAGACCTGGGAGGCAAGGATTCCCTGGAGAGACAGGCGAAGACGGACTGAAGGTCAGACACAAACACTGCCATCTTGAGGCCAACACGCTAAGCTGCTCTCTGTTTAGACAACGGGCTGTGTTTTCACGATCTAAGGGCCTCATATACGTATGTTAGCGAGCGCAGCGTAAAAGCGAGTGCAGCCAGACCGCAGAGTTTTGTTGGATGTACTAAACTTGTGGCTGATCACATAATCAGCACCTGGCACCGCCCTCTGAACTTGGAGTAGACAAGGCAACTAGCCTATGTTCCAGCCATATCCATTAGTTGCGGTGCCCGAATGTAATGGAACAGCAGACTCAGTAAAAGAAAACAAGTTTAACGATTATGAAGTAGATTGTCTACTTCTCTACTATATATTGTCAAACATAGAGATATCAGCGGAGTAATTCTACCCCAGAATAATTATGTTTGGATGACTATAACATTTCAGTGAAAGAAGTGGAATAAACATTTATTTTAACATCACACAAGCAATCAAATCTTCTCAGCACGTCTCTCCATGGCCTGTGTCTTCATCTTGCTTGGAGGAATCTTTCCGTTGCTTGCTTCCTCTTTTCAAAGAAACACACTAAATGGGATAGCAACTGCTTTTCAGTGGCAGATCATTTTCACTGCAAAACCAACTTGCACTTTTCACACATTCAACAGAATAGGTGATCACTCTCTCCTTACACATCTCCTCCCATATGTTTGCACGACACTCCCAGCCTCCCCTCGACCCTCCCATGAATGCATATGCATGGATAGGAAAGTGCAGCTTGCAGTCTTGTGTTCTTTCAGCAGGAAGAATAGCGTTTTAGCCATGTGCTTGTTCGTACATACATGGTTTTAGGTGCAAAGTGCGATGCAATTACGCCTAATATGGCACTAACATATTAGTACATGAAGCCTTAAGTGCACGGTCTAAAGTGCAAGGTGCAAACTGCATTTAGGGCGTAGTCCTAATCCACTTTTGCTATATCAAAGAAACGGCCGCATGGTTTAAAGGGACTGTACTTGCTCTCTTCAATATTCATGGGCGTGTTGGGTGTTTGGTGGGTGTTAAGGGCATAACATGCAATAAACCAATCCCAGCGGGTTTGTGAAAGTGTGCGAGCACACCATCTAGGTCTAGGCAACAGGGGTTGTAGTCTACACACTAATATTATTTAACATTGTACTCTTTTCATTTTGAATCCTTTGCATGTTTGTGTGCTCCTGTGCTTGTATGTGTAACAAGCAGAATGCACGAGCATTGTGCACCCACCATAGGTGACACTAGCATGATAAATTGATGCGGTGTTGACTTTAGACCAGATGTTTGCTGGTCAGTTGTGCAATCATTTCTCGCTGCCTCAAGAGAGCAATGCGCTCGACCAACACACCGACGGGCGCTCAAAAGTGCATTTGCTATTTAAACAATGTGGTTGCTGGACAGGAAAATGACATCTGCGTCAGCCTGAAACTAGCAAAGACACTTCCGTCCCTGCTTAACGCCAGGTGATAAGATAGGGATATGTCTCACAGGACATCCAGACAGAAACACTGCATGTTTGTGTACTGTTGTTGCCCTACGACTATTGCATCCTAACCGTCCTGGGAAGATAGCCTCCTCTCTTTAGGGTTCCTTCCCATTGTTTCTTCCTTCTTTAACCTACATAGAAGTTGTTTCTTGTCCGGGGGGAGGAGCAGGTTAAGGTGTTGTTTGTTTCCATGTGAAATGTGGGTCTGTGCAGCCCTTTGAGACGGTCATGAGATTAAGGGCTGTATAAACACACTTAAAATGACTTGACTTGACTGCCATCTTGGGCCCAGCACCCTCTAAGGTCTAAGCTGCTCTCTGATTGGCCAATGTCTCACCTCAGCATGTGTAGAAAATTATCTCTTAGCAGTGGGAAGGTGGGCTCCAAGAACATGTCATACTGGTATGAAGTTTACAGGAGGAGGCCTTCTCTGCTGCAGGGCGAGACGGGGTTAACTGGCGAGGTCGGGAAGCTTGGCGAGCAGGTGAAGTCATTGGCACTGTCTCCGTGTTCTGCTTAATGAAGTGTGTGTGTGTGTGTGTGTGCGCATGCGTTTTTTTGTGTGAGTAGGTGCATGCATGTGTGTGTGTACATGTGTTGCACCTCTGTGTGTGTGAGTGTGTGTATTTGCTTTGTGTGTGTGTGTGTGTGTGTGTGTGTGTGTGTGTGTGTATCTGGGTGTGTTGCCTGCATGTGTGCGTGTGTGTGTGTGTGTGTGTGTATGTGTGTGTGTGTGTGCGTGGTTGGTGTCCTGTAGCTCTGCAGACGATGATCAGAAATGACTTGAGCGATGTAGTGGCTTAATGGGAGATAAGTGGAACTAAGAAGGCTTATGTCTCCCCTCCCCAGGGACCGCTGGGATTTGTCGGGCCTGCCGGGGAGACGGGCATCGGCGGAGACAGGGTTGGGGGGGGGGGGGGGGGGGGGGGGGGGGGGGGGGGGGGGGGGGGGGGGG